>CAUYSK010019134.1:0-36575 GCA_963575035.1 Avahi laniger | reverse complement strand
GCCTCAGCCTCCCAAGTAGCTGGGACTACAGGCACGCGCCACCATGCCCGGCTAATTTTTTCTATATATTTTTAGTTGTCCAATTAATTTCTTTCTAATTTTAGTAGAGACGGGGTCTCGCTCTTGCTCAGGCTGGTTTCGAATTCCTGAGCTCAAACAATCCGTCCGCCTTGGACTCCCAGAGAGCTAGGATTACAGGCGTGAGCCACCACGCCCGGCCTAAACCATAGAATTTTGATTTGTTTATGCTTGCAGTTTTTCCTTATTGATGCATAATCTGAAACAGGAAGATTTTGCCTATAATGATGTACTGTCTTTGTTTCATTCCTTTAATGAAGTTATTTTTAATGCCACAGATTGAGAGAATTTCCATTCTAATTATTGTGGAAAATGACCATTTCAGCAAAGGTTTATTTAAAAAAAAATGTAGGTGTGACCAACTGCTAGAGTAAGTTCGGAATACGTTTTTAGGTTAGTTGGTTACTTGAGACTAATATACATGATAGCCAATAAGATTTTTATTTTAAGACATTCATCTGCTAAGATTCGTATTTCTAATACAGGAAATCAATAATAATTATACAAATTTATAGTTAGGTAAGTTTTGTTATACTTTAAAATAACTGAAGGAGTTGAATTGGAATGTTACTGACACAAAGAAATGATAAATGCTGGAGGTGATGGATACCCCAATTACCCTGATTTGATTAGTACACATTGTATGCCTGTATCTAAACATCGTACATGTACCCTGTAAGTACATACAGCTATTATGTACCCATAGTAATTAAAAATTTAAGAAAAAAATGATTGTCAGAGGGGCACAAAACCAGCTTGGGGATCATTTGGGAGCTCTCCTAAAAAGAGGATAGAAGAATTAAGGTGATCTTAGGAGAGGAGAGTGAGTTTTTATACAGGGGCTCTCCAGCTGGTCATTCTCCATCTTCTACCACCAACATATATCTTATAACACAAGAAAATACATTTTTAAAAGCAAATATTTGTTTATTAAAAGCATTGAATCATCAAAAAAAACCCACAATGAAATCATCTCATACCTGTTATTAATAGAATGACTGTCATCAAACAGAAAAAAAATAACAAATGCTGGTGAGGATACGGAGAAAAGGGAATTCATACACCATTGATGGGAATGTAAACAAATGCAGCCATTATGGAGAATGGTATGGAGATTCCTCAAAACAAACAGAACTACCACATGATCCAGAAATCTCACTACTCGGTATATATCCATAGGAAATGAAATCAGTGTGTCAAAGAGATAGTTGCACCCTCATGTTTATTTAAACACTATTCATAATAGCCAAGACATGGAATCAACCTAAATGCCCATTGATAAAGAAAATGGGGTATATAAATACATAATGGAATGCTATTCAGCCATAAATAAGAGTAAAATCCTGTTGTTCACAGCAACATGGATGAGCCTAGAGGACATTATGTTAAATGAAATAAGCCAGGAGCAGGAGGATAAACCACATATTCTCACTTGTATACAGAAGCTAAAAAAATTTCATCTTATGGAAATAGAGAGTAGAATAGTGGTTACTAGAGATTGGGAAGGGTAAGGGAAACGGAAGATAGGAAGAAATTGGTTAAAAGATACAAAATTACAGCTGGATAGGAGGAATAAGTTCTAGGATTCCTCCCTGCTACCATTCCTAGCTGCTAGTAGCCATCATTCTACTTGCTGCCTTCATGAGATTGTTTTAATATTTAGCTCCTACATATGAGTGAGAGCATGTGAGGTTTGTCTTTCTGTGCTTGGCTTGTTTCTCTTAACATAGTGTTCTCCAGTTCCATACGTGTTGTTGCAAATGTCAGGATTTCATTCCTTTTTATGACTATATAATATTCCATTTTGTATATATACCACAATTTCTTTATCCAAATAATGGACACTTAGGTTGATTCCATATTTTGGCTATTGTGAATAGTGCTGCAGTAAACATGAAAGTGCAGCTATCTTTTCAATAAACTGATTTCCTTTCTTTTGGATATATACCTAGCAGTGGGATTGCTGGATTATATGATAGTTCTACTTTTACTTTTTTGAGGAACCTCCTTACTCTTCTCCACAGTGGTTGTATTAATTTACATTTCCACCAGCAATGTACAAAGGGTTCTTTCTCCACATCCTCACCAGCATTCATTATTGCTTGTCTTTTTGATAAAAACCATTTTAACTGGGGTGAAATGATATCTCATTGTAGTTTTGATTTGCATTTCTGTGACGACTAATGATGTTGAGCATTTTTTCATATACTTTTTGGCCATTTGTATATCTTCTTTTTAGAAATGTCTGTTCAGATTGTTGAACCATTTTTTTTTCCCCGACTCCTAAGTGGAACCAGATGGCCCATTCTTTAATCATATTATCATCATCATCATTATTATTACTTTGCTATTGAGTTGTTTGAATTCCTTGTACATTTTCGATATTAATCCCTTGTCAGAGTTTTAGTTTGCAAATATATTCTCCCACTCTATAGGTTGTCTTTTCACTCTGTTGATTGCTATCTTTGCTGTGTAGCTTTTTAGGTTGGTATAACCCCATTTGTCTATGTTTGTTTTTGGCTGTGCCTTTGAGGTCTTATTCATAAAATCTTCTTTCAGTTCAATGTCTTGAAGTGTTTCCCTTGTATTTTCTTTTAGTGGTTTTCTAGTTTCAGGTCCTATATTTTAAGTCTTTAATCTATGTAGAGTTGATTCTTGTATATGGTGAGAGATTGGGGTCTAGTTTCATTCTTCTGCATATGGATATCCAATTTTCCCAGCACCATTTATCCATTTATTGAAGAGACTGTCCGTTCTCCAATGTATGTTCTTGGCACCTTTGTTGAAAATGAGTTGACTGTAAGTGTGTAGGTTTATTTCTGTGTTGTCTGTTCTGTTTCATTGTTCTGTGTCTGTTTTTATGCCACTGTCATACTATTTCGGTTACCATAGCTTTTTAGTATATTTTGAATTCTGGTAATGTGATACATCCTGCTTTATTTTGCTCAGGATTGCTTTGGCTATTCATGGTCTTTTGTGGTTCCATACGAATTTTAGTATTGTTTTTTCTCTTTATGTGAAGAATGTCATTGAAATTTTGATAAGGATTGCATTGAATCTGAAGATCACTTTGGGTAGTATGGTCATTTTAACAATATTAATTCTTTCTGTTCATGAATATGGTAGTTCATTGTATTTTTTTGTGTCGTCTTTGATTTTTTTCTGATATGTTTTAATTAAGAAAAATAAGTGTCATGTGGATCCATGTGAACACTGGATCTGATTAAATCTGAATGCATCGTAGTGCAATATTAAATCACTTAAATGTAATTTGAACATTGATATTATTCTTTGGGCTGACATTACCTTTAAAATATTATATCATAATACATAAAAATAGTAGTTCTTCCTGGGCAATTAAAATAGCTTAGCTTTGCTTGTCATATAATTAAAGCACCATGTGAGGGTTGCTCCAGTCACCCATTGGTAATTTTCAAGGCAAACACATTTTAAAGTTTCTTTGATTTTGGCATCACTCCTGAAACAACCTACTGTCTTGTCCTTTGCCTGCAGCTTCCTTCCATTCTCCTTTATTTTTCCATCTTTTCTTTGCTCCCATAGTCTTGGACTTTTCTCTCTCCCCCCTCCCCCACCTCCTCCTCTCTCTTTGTTTAACTGAAATTGCTTTTGATTTTTTGTTTGGTAGCTTCTTTGTAGCTTCTTTACAAAGTTTCTACTTGGGGCGGAGGGGGAGGAGTGCTCAGTATTCTTAAGTTAGATTTATTCAAATGCCCAGCCCTTTCTAAAGACCTTTGGTGCATACACAACCTGTCTCCTTCAATATCTCAGTTCTCTCTTTACTCACCTAGATCCTCTTTGAATCCCTGGCCTCACTAGTGTGTGTCCCTCTTTGTATCAAATAAACATTACCCTCACTGATTCTGTATCCATATAACAACTCTGGAGTGGATAGTTAGCAGCCCTATCTTCCTTAGCAACATAAAATATGCCGTGGCCTCTCCTTTCCTATTGACACGTTGTTTGTTTTGCCAGGAAGTCAGTAACAGAAGGGAAATAATTTTATGCCTCCATCTCTAGGCTAGTGGGGCAATCCTGACCTTATAATACCTATTTCTCCCTTCTTTTCTTCCCAGGTCTATATTGTTCTTGTATCAGTACTTCATGGTACAGATGCCCAGAATACATTAATTCCCAGAATGCTCTGCTCTTATTCTTAATTAGACATTTGGTCTTCTTAACTGGACAGCTGGGTGATATCTGTCTGTCACATTACACTGGTGAGGTTTGACTGGTTCATAAAATTTCTACACTGGCCATACACCCAACAGTGAGAGTGAAAAGAACTCTCAGCCCTCTATTCTCTGCTTTCCCCCAGGCTAGATTCATATTAAGTCAACTGGAACATTATACCAAGGCTTAATGTACAGTAGTTTTAAAGATGTGTTCTGAACCCCTGTTATACTAATTTTAAATTCTCCAGCCCAACGCTGATACTCAACTGATGTGTGTCAATGTAGTAATACTATTTTAAAAGTGACATAGGTCCCATTAATTAGCAAGTATCATAAAAATGACCTTGGTATGTCCTGTGATTAAGAATAAATGTTCTGTGTATGAAAAAGTTTATCATTTCTTTTAAGTATCGTAAACAAATCTTTTGAATCTGCAGGGGTACAGTGAAAAAAATGTTAGTAATAAACTGCAATTTAGAACATCTTCTGATATTTTGAACAGTTTAAAGTCTACAACACTTTATAAATATGTAAGGATTCAATGCAAACTAAGAAAAAGTAATCTTTATTCTTGGAATGAAAAATTCCTAATTTCTCAACAAAAATATTGTAGTTTATTATTGCTAGTGAGACAAAATTTGGATGCACAGGTGTACCTCAAGAGCTGTATCATTAAAAGTTGAAAGTTCTAAATGTATTTCATCTGAATGCCAGGCATATTCTATTAAAGTTTCTGGCAAAAGTTAAGAATATTTGCAACACTCAGTGAAGAGGAAATGTAAAGCAGCATCATGAATTTACAATAGACAGTTAAGTGTCTGAAATAAACACAGTTTTTAACTGTCAAAATTATCAAAAATATTTAGAAAACTAACATTGGTATTTTTTGAATACTATCTACTATACTATCTACTATGTAGTTTTAATAGATTATTTTAAGGAGTGAAATATTTACTAGAAACTTCAAAAACTAATATTGGTATGAGACTGTCATTGCATTCTAGGTTTGTTTTCCACCTTTTAGAAATATATGCAGGTATACCTGGGAGACATTGTAAGTTTGGTTCAAGACCACCACACAAAGTGAATATTGCAATAAAGTGAATCAATCACACCAGTTTTTATTAAGTGTATAATAGCATGGTATCTGAAATAATAGTGTATACACCTTAATTAAAATTATTTTATTGCTAAAAAATCTTAATGATCACCTGAGCCTTTAGTAGATTATAATCTTTTGTTGGTGGAGGATCTTGCCTCAATATTGTTGGCTTCTGACTAATGAGGGTGGTGGTTGGTGAAGTTGGGGTGGCTGTGGCAATTTCTTAAAATAGGACAACAGCGAAGTTTGCTGCACTGATTGATTCCTTCATGAAAGATTTCTCTGTAGCACGTGAGGCTATTTGATAACATTTGACCCACAGTAGAACTTCTGTCCAAATTGAAGTCAGTCCTCTCAAACCCTGCAGCTGCTTTATCAACTAAATTTATATAATTTTCTAAATCCTTTGTCATTCCAACAGTGTTGCCAGCATCTTTACCGGAAGTACATTCCATCTCTAAAAAACAAGTTTTTTTGTTTTTTTTTTTTTTGCTCATTCACAAAAAACAACTAAGGAGTTCAATTTTATTGTGAGATTGCAGTAATTTAGTCACATCTTCAGGCTTCATTTCTAAGTCTAGTTTTCTTGCTATTTCCACCACACCTACAGTTCCTTTTACCACTGAAGTCTTGAACGCCTGAAAGTCATCCATGAGAGTTAGAATCAACTATTTCTAAAGTCTTGCTAGTACTGATTTTATTTACCTCCTCTCACAAATCATGACTATTCTTAATGGCATCTGGAATGGTTAATGGTTAATGGAAAACCTTACAGAAGGTTTTCGGTTTACTTTGCCCATATCTATCAGAGGAATCACTATCTACATCAGCTATATCCTTAAGAAATATATTTCTTAAATAACAAAACTAGAAAGTCAAAATTACTCCTCGGTCCATGGGCTGCACAGCATATGTTATAGCAGACAGGAAAACAACACTGATCTCCTCGTATATCTGCATCAGAGCTCTTGGGTGACCAGGCGTATTGTCAATGAACAGTAATATTTTGAATCTTTTTTTCTTAGTAGTAGATCTAAACATTCAGCTTAAAATGCTCAGTAAACTGTGCTGTAAACAGATGTGCTGTCATCCAAGCTTTGTTTTTCCGCTTATAGAGTACTGGCAAAGTAGATTTAGCAAAATTTGTAAGGGCCTTAGGACTTTTGGAAATGGTAAATGAGCATTGACTTCAACTTGAAGTCACCAGCTGCCTTTGCCTCTAAGAGAGTCAGCCTGTCTTTTGAAGCGAGGTATTGACTTTTTCTGTCAATTATAAAAGTTATAAAAGTCCTAGGTGGCATCTTCTTCCAGTATAAGACTGTTTGATCTGCACTGAAAATCTGTTATTTAGCGTAGCCACCTTCATCAATGATCTTAGCTACATCTTCTGGATAACTTGTTGCAGCTTCTTCATAAGCACTTGCTGCTTCACCTTATGTGTTATTGCAGATGGCTTCTTTTCTTTAATCTCATGAACCATCATCTACTGTCTGCAACCTTTTCTTCTCTAGCTTTCTCACCTCTCTCAGTCTTCCTAGAATTGAAGAGTAAGGGCCTTCCTCTGGATTAAGCTTTGGCTTAAGGGAACACTGTGGCTGATTTGATCTATGCACACCACTAAAGCTTTCTCTATATCAACAATAAGGCTCTTTTGCTCTCTTAATGTTCATGTGTTCATTGGAATAGCACTTTTAGTTTCCTTCAAGAACTTTTTCTTTGCTTTTACAACGTCGTTAACTGTTTGACTCAAGAGACCTGTCTTGGCTTTTGACATACCTTCTTCACTAAGCTTAATTATTTCTAGCTTTTAATTTAAGATGAGAGATGTGTGACTCTTCCTTTCACTTGAACACTTAGAGACCATTTTAGGGTTATTAATTGGCCTAATTTTAATATTGTTATGCCTCAGAGAATAGAGAAGCCCAAGGAGAGGGAAAGAGATAGAGGAACTGCTGGTTGGTGGAGGAGTTAGAACACATACATTTATCAATTAAGTTAGCTGTTTTATATTTGTGTGGTTTGGGGTGCCCTCAAACAATTGCAATAGTAACATCAAAGATCAAAGGCCAGCGTGGCGGCTGTAACCTTTAATACTAGTGCTTTGGGAGTCTGAGGTGGGAGGATTGCTTGAGTCCATCAGTTCAAGACCAGCCTTGGCAACACAGTGAGACCCCATCTCTACGTAAAATAAAATTAAAAAAAAAGATCTACTGAGCGTGGTAGCTGTGCCGGTATTCTTAGCTACTCGGGTGGTTGAAGTGGGAATGTTGCTTGAGCCCAAGAGTTCAAGCAGTTACACTGAGCTATGATAATGCCACTGCACTCCTGCTGGGCAACAGAACAAGACCTGGTCTCTTTAAAAGAAAAAATCACCGATTGTAGATCACTATAACAGATAAAATAATAATGAAAAAGTTATGCAAGAATTACCATGATGTGATACAGAGTCACAGAGTGACCATATGCTATTAGAAAAATGGCACCAGTAGACTTGCTTGATGGAGGGTCATCTCATACCTTCAATTAAAAAAAAAAAAAAACAGGCCAAACTCGGGGGCTCATGCCTGTAAATCTAGTACCTTGGGAGGCCAAAGGGTGAGGATTGCTTGAGGCCAGGAGTTCGAGACCAGCCTGAGCAAGAGTGAGACCCCCATCTGTACAAAAAAATACAAAAATGAGCCAAGTATGGTGATGTGCACCTGTAGTCCCAGCTACCTGGAAGGCTGAGGCAGGAGGAAAGCATGAGCCCAGGCACTTGGGGTTTCAGTGAGCTGTAATGATGCCACTGCACTCTAGCCCAGGCAACAGAGTGAGACCCTGTCTCAGCAAAACAAAATAAAACAAAAATGGTGTATCTGTGAAACACAATAAAGGGACATGCAATAAAATGAGGTATGCCTGAATTTACTAAAATGAGAAAATAGCTCTTTCTGAAATATTTACATTAATATCAGAAATTTAAGACTGAAGATTAATGATGTTTCTTGATCTCACAGAGCAAGATGAAAGAATATTTGAAATAGTAAAGTTCTTATTGTGTAAGAAAAATGTTTCAGTGAGAAATATTTACGTGAAAACCTCAATGAATTTTGTGCAAATGCTCCAGTGTCATCTAGGGAGAAAGTATGTATAAAAGTTTCCACCAAAATTTTTCAGAAAGTTTTAATTTGCTTCTAAGTCACTGAATTTAATAATGTGTAGTGCATTATATAAATAAATCACTAAAGCTTTGCCTGAGTAATTATGTAATTATTACCATACATTAAATAAGCATCAAAAAGATTTAGATACTATATCTGAAAACTAGGGATTCAATAAGGAAATTGGAAGAATATTTGGACTGTAGTGAATGAACAGCCTTCAATACTGGAGTTATAAAAGCAGTTCGGAAATTGAATCAATCCGTAAATATGTACTTTACTATAAATTGTGAAAAGGGAGTAGTTTATTTGAAAAATAAAGAGGTTGGGCTTTAGTTTTTTTTTTTAAAGAACTTGAGTCATACAACATTTTTCTTTTGAGATTTTCTGCTTTTGAGGGTTGTCTCTGGTATTGCATGTATCTGTAAATCATTCCTTTTTATTGCTGAGTAATATTCTGTTATATGGATATACCGCAATTTAGTTATATATGTTCACCTCTTGATAGACATCGCTGTCATTTCTAGTTTTGGGCTATTATGAATAAAGCTGATAGGAACATTTATATACATTTGTCTTTGTATGGGTATATGTTTTTGTTTCTTTTCAGCAGATACCTAGGTGTAAAATACTGGGTTATAAGTATAAGTTTATGAAGCTGCCAAACTGTTTTTAAAGTGGTTGTAGAATTTTACAATCTCACCATCATTGTGAGTTTCTTGTGTTTCTTAATCCTCAGCAACACTTGATATTGCCAGTCTTTTTCATTTTAACCATTCTTATGGATTTCTAATGGAAATCTCATTGTGCTTTAATTTGCATTTTTCTGATGACTGGAGATGTTGCTCAGCTTTTTATGTGCTTCCCAGCCATTTGTGTATTGTGCTCTAAAATCTTTTTCCAATTTTTGAAGGTGCTTTTGGCTTATTATTAAGTGGTGAGTTACTTATATGTTCTAGATTCAAGATTTTGTCAGGTATATGTATTGTGAATGTTTTTTCTTCACTCTCTAGAGCTTGCCTTATGTTCCTATTAATGTATTTCTAATAACAGAAGCTCTTTCATTAATTTACTAATTTACCTTTTTCTTTTATTGTTCATGCTTTTCATGTTTGATGTAAGAAGTCTTTGCTTACCTCAAGGTCAAGATTTTCTCCTGTGTTTTCTTCCGGAAATTTTATAGTTTTAGTTTTTATGGACAATGATTCATTTTGAGTTAATTTTTTATCTATGATGGGAGATGAGTTACTATGTATTTCATATATATCTAAATAAATACAAATATAACACCCATGTATATACATATATATATGTATACACATACAACATATATATGTATATAGGCTATTCTAGCATGATTTATCAAAGAGATTATCTTTTTCTCATTGAATTTTCTTGGCACTTTTTATCAAAAATCAATTGGCCATTTATGTATATGTCTATTTTTTTACTGTTCTCTTTCACTGATATAAGTTTTTATTTTTATGCTGATCTTACACTTTCTTGATAACTATAGCTTTGTAATAGGTCTTGAAATCAAGTAGTATATATATATATCCTCCAACTTTGTTTTCTTTCTCTTTCTCTTTCTCTTTCTTTTGAGACAGAGACAGTCTCACTCTGTCATCCTAGGTGGAGCATTGCAGCTCACTGCAACCTCAAACTCCTGCATCTCAAGAGATACTCCTGCCTCAGCATCCAGAGTAGCTGGGACTACAGGCGCATGCCACGACGCCCGGCTAATTTTTCTATTTTTAGTAGAGATGGGGTCTTGCTCTTACTTAGGCTGGTCTTAAACTCCTGAGCTCAAGCAGTCCTCCCACCTTGGCCTCCCAGAGTGCTAGGATTATAGGCGTGAGCCACCGAGCCTGGCCAAACTTTGTTTTTCTTATTTAAAGTAGTTTTGGGTATTCTGTGTTCACTTCATTTTCATATAAATTTTAGAATTGCCCTGTTAATTTCTCTAAAAATGTGTGCTGGGATATTGAATGGGATTGTGTTGATCCTATAGAATTTAGGGAGGATTGACATTTTAGCAAAATCTAATCTAGTCTGTGAGTGGATTTATATTTATTTGGGCTTTTTTTTAGTGTTCTCAGCATTGTTTTATCATTTTCAGTGTACACGTTTTGATGTATTTTGTTAATTTTATCTTAGTGTTTCCTCGGTTTGATTCTATTGTAAGTGATGTTTTGAGAATTTCAGTTTCTGCTTCCTCGTTGGTAGTGAAGATACACGAAATTAATTCTTAAATGTTGACTAAGTATCTTGAAACTTTAGTTAACTTACTAGTAGTTTTGTTGTAGGTTCCATAGAATTTTTTACATATATAATCATGTTGTTTCAATTTTACTTCTTTTTTTTTTAATCTGCATTCCCTCCCACCCCACCCTCTTTTTTAGCCTTGTTGTACTTGTTCAGTATTATGTTAAGTAGCAGCGTCAACATATCTATTAGAATTCTTATTCTTTTGGAAAGAATTTCAGGTATTTTAGCTGACAGATTTGACAAAAGAAAAAGTGATTGAACATATTAAATGAAAGAAAGGACACTGAAAAAAGTAGAAGGTATTACAGAAGTGAAGAAATACAACATCCATTCCTTCAAAACAAAGTATTCCAAGAAAAATTGTATAATTATGGGGACTACTTTTTGATTGATGACAGGTGAAAAATACATAGAGTTTTTAGGTTCATTTACTTATTGTAGCTTGAACTTTGTCAAATGATGGTTGTGAAGCTCGATCCATTGAAAGTGAATAAAATTAATAAAATTAAACCAACTAATTAAATGTAACTTTTACATAAATAAGGATGTCTTTTGAATGACCTTTAGAGACATTAAAGATTGAATCTCTAAATATCCCATACAGTATAGCACACCAAAGGCTAGAAAAGCTTTGAATGTGATTACATTTTGTTTAACAGAAGACTAGGTCATTCATAACCACACACTTTATGAGTAATTACTACTTAGTAAGACTACAGGTTACCTAGTGACCACAAGTTTGAGTATCCCTAATACGAAAATCCAAAATCTGAAATGCTCCAAAATCAGAAATTTTCAGCATGAAATGACATTCAAAGGAAATACTCATTGGAGCATTTTGGATTTCAGGTTTTCCAATTAGGGATGCTCAACCACTTAGTATATGCAAATATTCCAAAATACACAATGTGGAATACTTCTGGTCCTAAGCATTTCAGACAAGGGATACTCAATGTGTAATAGTAATATTATGCAAAAATTTTGTATTAGAGGCATCCATGCCCATTTATTTGCATATTCTTTATGACTGATTTGTGACTAGTTGCAAATGAGACCATATGGCTCACAAAACCTGAAAGATTTACTATCTGGCTTTTTACAGAAAAAGCTTGCTAACCCCTTGTATTCTAATTATTTATTTAATTCAAGCTTCCCCAAGCTCACTGTTATTATGTGCTGTTGTTTGTTAAATATTTTTGTAATACAGGAAGTAGGTGCAAGTTATAAATAAATAAGATTAGACTAGTTTGAAATATGTCTGTGCTGACATTTTTATTTTTATTGCATATCATGATTACATTTTTATTTCAGATATATTAATATAGATTCAGTTTTATATATAACATTTTAATGATAACTTGATATTTGTTTATATAATGGTTATGAGGCCTTAAAATTTTGCATACTAGATATTAATTATAGTAAAACTCTATCTATACTATTTATTTCCAAATTAAATATGATTTGAAGACAGCATGGTATAAATCAGAAGTTACCAAACTGTCTTGATTCATTGTACCTTTAGTGCCTTAGAAATATTTTCACAGTGCCTGTAGACCATACCTTTAGTGCCTTAGAAATATTTTCACGGTGCCTGTAGACCAAAAGAATTCTGTAAAAGCAAACCCTGAGATCCACTTTCAGTCTCCTCTGAGAGTAGCAGCAAATCAGTCCAGCAAATTATAGAACATTGAACAATAATCATCCAACTGAATAAACTATAAGTACAAGTTGATAATTTTGAAAAATGTACTTTTTTTTTTTAAGCGTACCTGACTGGTGATTTGAAATGACTAAAATCACTCATTGGCTACATAGGTATTTTGAATAAGTCTACTTAGCTCACAGGATTAATTAGAGTCAATTTCTCGTTTTGCTCAAATTATGCCTTTCCAGCGCAAGGCTTGCTCCAAATTCAGGTATTCCAGTTGTATTTTTTGCTGTCATTGAACTTTAGCCATGACGTAAAAGGCTTTAGCCTTTCACAGTACCATCTACAAGTAAATAACATTTCAAATATTTTGAGATGCTTCTTCCTCTTGTTTCAGATGGACCAGCTCTTGGGAAATATGATTGAAATGTGGGTCGATAGAATGGACAACATTACCCAGCCAGAAAGAAGAAAACTTTCAGCTTTGGCTTTGCTTTCTCTTCTGCCATCTGATAATAGGTGAGGAAATGTTTTCTTAAAATTCATTTCTTTAAAGCATCAAAAAGTTAATACTATTTTTGGCCACCAGTGTTGTGGTGTGTTACTGGGCAGTGTTGATTTTATATGTATGGATGCTAATTTTGTTGGTAGTTAATGATGTGGCAAATAATTAAATATCTAATATTTCAAAGTCAGTAGCACTTCACAAGTGCTATCGGATAAGTATGATAACTCAAGAGTTTTGTTAAATAATTTTGTTTTCTTTTTATTTTGAATTATTTCTAAAGAAGCTTGCAAGTAGTCTTTTTCTCCTTAAAAATTCTCATTTCCGTAAAACAAACACAAAATGCTTTGATTGGATCATTTAAAGAATATCTGTTTTCTTTGTTTTAATCCCTGCTTTTGTGGAGTTTGACATTATACACTTGTTTTTGTACTTTTTGTTTGTTTTTACAACCTTTTGACAATGAGCAATTAGTTCTGATCCACATTGTATAGATTTGTGAAAGTGGTGACAGGTATATGGGCAACCAACATATGCAGCTTGGTTGGTGAATATTTATTCTCATTACTTTCTTTGAGCAACTGCTCGTAGATACAATATGGAATTCCTTATTCCTTTGCCCCAGTCAGTTTCGTTGAGCCTCGTATCAGTGCACACATCTGGAGTCCTTTTTTTCATGGCAAGTTTCCAGATTTTTTTCAGTATCCAAAGGGCATGCTTCTTGAAGGCCACTTAATGGGTGTACTTTATAAACATCTCACTGGTAGACAGTTTTTGGTGCTTTTAATTGTGAAGGCTTAAAAGCAGGCCTGAAGACTTGATGCTTTGTGACAAGCATAATGGTAATATATTATATCTTTATGTCTTAGGGAATATTTAGAACATACACATTCTAGTGGTACAGCAGTGACATAAGCCCAGTTAGTTTTAGGGATCATTATTGTTCTTTATGCATTATTTACTTCTACTGTGGTAATTAGGATTAAGAACATAGGTAATTATTTTGCCCCAACACCATAACAGTAGATAATAGTTACAAAATACTATATGCTTTGCTAAGTGCTAAGATAATATTTGTTTCTTATCTAATCCTTGAAACAGTCTCAAGGTGTATAGACATGATTATCATCTTCTTCCAAAGCAAACAAGTGCTTAAAAATTGTTAAGTAACATTTGTAAAGGTAAGAGATGTGGCACATGAATATGGTATGGATCATTCCTGATTCCTTTGGCCCAATCAGCTTTGTTGAGCTTGATACCATGTAGTATGGCATAGGCTAAATTTGAAAACCTGGGCACCTTAGTAAATGTCAGGACTTCCTATTTTAACCACCAGGTGATATTGCTTCCTGGGTGGACAAGCACAAGACAAATTTCCTCACTATGAACTGGAATGGCATCTTATTTATTTTTGGAAGCCAAGTTTAATCTTACCTATGTTTTAACTTATTGCTGTTTCTCTTTCTCTTAGTGGGAAAACAGTGATTGGGGAATTATTTAGGCTTTTAATATTGAAATATTAAAAAACATAGTCCTTGGCAGTAGTTAGCACTTTGTAAACAAAATAAATTAATGAATGGAAAAAAAATAGGATTGAAAAGCACGTTAGAATTTTCTTTAACATCAAGTACTAAGATTATTGAGAGAAAGCTATAAATGGCACAGGATAAGTATAGAAAGATACATAAATTGTATCAAAAGCATATTTGTTTTACATTTTTCATAAGTATACTGTTTGCTTTAGTATTTAATTTTATGTAAGTGTGTTCAAAAATATTTTTGGTATATAAATTATTGAAATTTAATATGGACTGAGTGTCTCTTATCTGAAATGCTTGGGACCAGAAGTGTTTTGAATTTCAGATTTCTTTTGGATTTTGGAATATTCGCATATATGTAATGAAATATCTTAGGGATAAGACCAAGTCTAAACAGGAAATTTATGTTTCATACACACCGTATACACAAAGCCTGAAGGTAATTTTATACCATGTTTTTGTTAATATTGTGCATGAAACGAAGTACTTATATGTGAATTTTACTTGGGGTAGAAGCTGGTACTGGATTTCAAGACCATATTTTCTATGTACTTCCTTCACCTTTCCCCAAACAGAAAGGAGTCTCTCTCCACACTTTGCTTTCAACGATTGGCGGAGAAATGACAAAAGCAGTCCCCTGACCACTGCAATTGTCATGCTGGGTTGCACCTGAAATCTGTGGCCTCTCAAAAACAGCGCAGGACCCAGGCTCACCTACAGACTGTGATTGCTACAGCCTACCTGCCACTGAAATTTATTCAGGGTCTAAGGCCACTTTGGTCAGCCAGCATTGAAGTGGGCTGAGACTCAGATTGATCCTCTCAGGGTGATGGATTCCCTTCTGGCGCAGGGCAGGTCTAGGAGCTCTGTCTGTGGGTACTGGCCTGTAATCAGGGACCATGGGTTTCTACCGGTGCTATGTTTTACTAGCTGCTGGGTTGGCCAGTACTGGATTCCAAGGAAAAGTTTCATACACACTTCCCTCTCCCTCTCCACCAAGCAGGCAAATTCTCTCACTGCACTGCACTGCCTGGGTTTGGGGTGGTGTAGGCAATGCGAGACTGTCTTTTCTCCCTTCTTCCATGCATCTTTTCTTGTTCTTATGCCAAAACCACGTACTGTGATCTCTCACTTGGTTTCTTTAGCTCTTCTGAAGCTGTTTTCTTGTGTGGTTGTTTGTTCAAATTGATGTTCCTGCAGGGGAATGATTGCTGGAAGGTTCTGTTTCGCCATCTTGATCCTCCTTCTCTCTCAATAATTGCTCTTTTTGTTGTTTTTTCTCATGATATAACTTGAACTTATTTCCAACCTAGTTTGTGTTATCTGATTACATAGTGATTTGTGGAAAGGGGCAGTGAAGTAACAAGGGGAAAGTTGTTTAGAAATTTTATTTTGCCAGAGTTGTCTGTAAAATGAACAGTCTTCCTGGGGTATATTGAGTGGTGACTATTTCTGTTTCATTTATTGTTGTGTAAGGAAAATAGAAACATGAATAAGATTACTGATTACTTTGAAGTTTCAGTACCTCAAATGCTGCGGTTTTACTCCCCAACCACCTTTTGAATATATGATTTACAAGGGGATAGATACTTAAAGGTATCTATCTTCTTCTAACTTCTAAGGAAGTTCTAAAGAATATCTTTGGATTATGCATGTTTTCCTTCTTTGTATGTAATCTAATGCAATTTGTAGTAATTTTTGGTTCTGATCATTTCAGTTCAGCTGGGATAAAAAACTCCCTTTGATGCAGTTTTGAATGTTTTTATTTTTTGACTAAATTATGCATATGTGTCTTTTGGTTCTTGTGAATGTATTGACTGGTTTTCTTCCCAGGCATAATTTGAGTAAGATACCTATTTTTGAACTGATTAATATCCATAAACTGAATTTTGTTAGCTTTAATCTACCAGAAGCTGGAGGGTATAGGCAAGTTTTAGAAAGATGAACAGTTGGTACCACAATTGCATGTTCACTGCCTTCATCTGTATACAAAACAGTCTTATGAAAAAAGAGGTAAATTATTAATTCCTAAACTTGTTGATTTTTAATTGAAGGGTTATAGTCATTTATAATTTTTTTTAAAGCTTCTGGCAGTCCTTTGAAAATCAGTCGTCCAAAAAACAGTTATGTACTTTGGCATGTTTCTATCCTCCCACCTTAGGATTTGAAAGGAAACAATCCATTTTCATTTTATTTCCAATACAAATGTACTTTACCCTTGAAAGATGCATTAGAACTAAAGTGCTTTGATATCAACCTTAAGATGCTAACTAAAACAACAAATATTCAGCAGTGTTTTTTAAGATGTTGTTATGTGCTAGGTCACCATGCTGTCCATTGAGGACACATTGCACTTCACCTTTAGGATAGATTATTGTTCATTGCACTCTGGTATCCTAGAACAACAAGTATTTATATCTTCTAACTGCTGTCCTAACTACTTAGGAAAGTTCCTGAATGCTTGTGAATCTGGGACTGCATTCTCAATGCTTTCCTTGCATCTAGGAGCAATGCCTTGTCTGCAAATTAGATAAAGGTTTCTGACAAACTGTTTTCATATTACAGACACTGAGTAACCTTAACTAATCACCAACCATTGTATAACAGCTGCCTTTTAAATGTATCACCCAGAAAACTAAACTGTGACCAAATAAGATTACTTTGATGTTCCAGGACCTCAAACTGCTTTAGAATGAGAGTAAGAGAATTTTCTGAATGAAAATGTGATATTGGGTCTAGGTCCTCAAAGTGGTTGAAACCATATGGAAAAATCATTATTATAGATTAGCTAGCCCCAACAAGGGGACAAAAGCATAAGAATAGAAAAAGTACTCATAAGCATAAAATTATGAATCTTGTGTACTTTTTTGTTTTTCCTATGTAAAAAATCTATGTGTGTATGTCACAAGTCATTCCTTCATAGACTGTGGAATATCTTATTTTTGGATATTCTTTACTTGAGTTTTTGCTTTCATTCTATCCAAGAATCTCAGAGAGGAAAAGATGCAGTAAGATGGAGATTAGAGCTAGATTTGGCTTCAGAGACATGTTGTGTACTATTTGTGTGACATTGGACTAGTTTTCCCTCTATGGCCCTCAGTTTTCTCATGTATCAAATGGAAGGTAGTGATACCAGCTAGCACCTGTGGGTTATTATGAGGATAAATTGGAGAATCTGTATATAACGTCTATTAAAGTGTTGAATGAATATGATCACTCAGTAAATAATTGTTGCTACTATCAATCATTTCGACCAACTGTGTGATGGTACTAACTTATCTGACAAGTACATATCCTTTTTTGGAGGCTTTCTCACATTCATCCACTTTATGTGTGAATGAAGAAAGTGATAACAAGAAGTAAATAATAACTAAAAGAGCTCATAATTTATGCCAATCTTTATACAGGATGTTTTTCATATACATCCTTGATTTTGTCAACAGTTCTATGGGAGGTGGACATATATTTAACTCTTTTAAAACACATAATCAAGGCTAATTACCCACCCAAAGTCAAGTAACAAACTGAAATTGAAATCTAATCTGTCTTACTCCAATATCTACTATGCCAGGAGGTGAATCACCTTAAATAATGCTGTTTTTTCTCATTTTCATTTTATACACTCTGATTTTAATATTTCTAAGTCATTTTCATTAGTCTGATCAAGTTGTATAAAGTGAGATCCTATTACTATTTATTTCATTATTAAAGTAAGGTACTTCTTCAACCATTTAAAATCACATATCTGGGATTTTTATTGAAGTTATCTATAAAAGGGATAATAAACCATTCTTTCTGTCCTCTATCTAGAAATGAAATGCATTTATTAAAAAAATATTTTTTGAGATTCTCTAATTTAGAAAATACCATGCTAAATTATTTGAAGACATAGTGGTAAACAAAGCTAACAAAATCCAAGCTCTCAAGCTCATGGAACTTACATGAGCCAGTTGGGGAGGTAGTCATTAAAAAAATTACTAGACAGGCATTCAGTTGCTAAATGTGCTACAGTCACATAATTGAGTACTACTCAGCAATACAAAAGAGCATTATGTGTTCCATTCTAGACAGCAGTCTTATCTCACTTATGAATAAATACAAACCTTGGTTTCATGATTTTCATAAAGTTCATACCCATAAAACCCAAATGTGATTTTCCACTGAAAGAAATCATAAGTGACTTTTTTCTAAGTCTGAAGCAGAGAGTATGAAATGAATTTGAGATAGCCAGGAAGCAAGGGAGTAATCAAAGACTAATGAAATTTTTTTGTCAAAAAGATACTGGAGCCAGCTTATAGGGATTCCCATTGGCCAAGTTTGGGACAGTTTGGACATCAAAAAGAAAAACTTTAACTGGTAATCATTTAATTAATTCAGTATATAAAATCTAAGAATCCATAATAGTTTTTTTAAAAGATCATCATTGGAGATAACTGTTAATCCAGTTCCTTAACAGGAATTGTAATTTGGGGTTACCAAAGAGCTCAGATTTCTCTATTTTATCATGCATTGTTCTTTTAGATGTTCATACCTGTACTTTTTGATATGATATGATATAAAATATGCAGCACCACACATGAAGTGTTCTTCCTAAAATTATCTAACCATAATATTAATCAAGGCTTTAGAGTTAGTTTCCAGTTAGCAACAAATACAGTAAAGAAACTAATGAACAGATATAATGAAATAATCAGACAAATACAACTACTCTTATCTTTCTAAAGGTCAATATGGAGCAGGGGAAGGATGGGGGGATTGTTCTAGATTAAAAGAGACCTAGAAGACTAACATCCACACCCAGTTATTGACCCTGTATTGGATCTTCATTTTTTAAAAAACAAGGGGTATAAAAGACATTTAGGAAACAATTAGGGAAACTTGATCATAGATTGGATGTTAAATGATTTTAGGGAATTATTGTCAGTTTTGATAGTTGTAATAATTGTCTAGTGGTTGTATAGGAGGAGGATTCCTTAATTTTTGGAGATTTATTGCTGTACACATGACAGGTAAAGTATAATTTGAGTTCAGAAAAAATAAACATACAATCATGAAGCACAAACAGCAAAATGTTAACATTTGAAATTATGGGGAGAGTATACAGGAGTTTATTGTATTATCCTTTCTACTGTTGGTGTGAAATTTTTCATGAGTAACAAAAAATAAAGTTTATGTTCTGTTTAGAATAATAAGTCTAATGAAGGAATAGAAGTTACTACATGAGTTTAGTAAGTGCCATGTTGGTAAGATTGGAAAAAAGTTTAAACAAGTGAGTACTGAAAGACTCAAGCTTCATATGGAAAAGCCAATGCATATATTACTTTGGAAAGACCTGTAGATAGAATGGGAGCAGACAGTTTAGCTTTGAGGAATTAGATCTCCTTGTTATACTCTGAAAAAGATCTGATTTATAGAAAGGATTAGAGAAGGGCTTCTCAAATCATTGAAGGGATAAAGCAGGCTAAAGATTTCTGAATAGTTAAACTGTCTTTAAGATGAAAGCTGAAGAAAAGGGATATACTCATTGAATAAGACATATCAATTACTCAAATTCCTGAAAGTTAGAACTAGGGAAGATGTAGATATACCTTTAAGATTTGTAGGACATATAGAAAAGCAATGCAACTCATGGAAAGCGTAATTAGGTTCTGGTCTTAAGTTAGGTGAGCAATTCCTAACTGTCACCTTAAAATATTTTTAATAGCTGAGCTCAGCGGCTTACTCCTGTAATCCTAGCACTTTGGGAGGCTGAGGCAGGAGGATCACTTAAGCCCAGGAGTTCAAGACCAGCTTGAACAACACAGATGTGGAATCATGTGCCTGGCATGGTGGCATGTGCCTGTAGTCCCAGCTACTCGGGAGGCTGAGGCAGGAGGATTGCTTGAGCCCAAGAGTTTGAGGTTACAGTGAACTGCAATCGAACCACTGTACTTTAGCCAGGGTGACAGAGTAAGACCCTGTCTCTGAAAAAAAGAAAGTTGTCTTAGGGCAGTTATTTAGGTTAATTTTTATTTAGTGATGAACTTTCTTTGCATCTCTGATGAGTGTATATTCAGCTTACATTTGGATATTTTGCTAATAAAGTCCCTGATCCTCAGGACAGCCCATTTCATTGTAGGGCTTATTCCTAATAATAGCTATTTGTTAGATAAATATTAATATTATTCTCAAAATGCCAATAGTGACTCCCAAATCTACGCTCTTAACTCCACATGCTAGTTAGTCCCTGTATTCAGTACAGTTTTCATTCGTGTGTCTTTATCCATTTCATAATGTCTTTTAAGCCAAGACAAAAACCAATTTCACAAAGGTTATCTATAGTTATTAGGAGAGAATTTATCACAGGCTTACTGCATTGTCTTTTAGGCTCATTATCCCTTTCTTTCCTCCTTTGTGTGTGTGTGTGTGTGTGTGTGTGTGTGTGTGTGTGTGTGTGTGTAAAACTATAGGAGTTATGATAACCTGAAAATTGGTAATATAAACACGAAGTAAGAACCATCCAAGTGGAAGGAATATGCAGAAATAGGAAATTTTAATGTAGTTCAGATCTGAAATTATTAAGCTGTCTCAGCAAAACCCAGAAAGTGGTTGATAGGGGCAGAGGAGAGATTACTTAATAGTTCCACTTACTGTGCTTTACAATGTAAAATTATACTGATATACAACAGAGAATTTTATCATTAGCAATGGGGATGGTACCTAATATTGTCTATAGAAATAGAATGTTGCTTCTGAAAAGGAACAGACTTCAAGAGGTTAAAAAGGTTCTGATAAAGTCATGGTAGCGGGAATGATGAATTATGTTCATTCAAAGTGTCGAAGTGGCAATACATCGTTAGGAAGGCTCACTTTGTTTTTAAAGCCCTAAAGTCATAGGCGTAGTTGAAATTTTATGCTTCTCATGCATAGTTTATTTTTTCATTCTCATCAGTAGATCTGTAGCTAAAAATTTCTTAGTTGATTTTCTTGTCTGCAGTTGAGCAAATAGAAATTTTTTTTTTTACTGTTTTGCCATGCTGTAGAAGCACAAAATTTGTTTTTATTTTAAAGTATACCTTAAAAACTTAGAAATGAAGACATATCCTGACAGGAATGCATGTGGACAAATTTTAGATAAAAATTCATAGCTACTATTATATGATATTCATATTTAGATTATTTCAAACTTATAAAAACATTGGAAGAACAATACAAAGAACACACATAATAACCTTTATGCAGAATCACCTGTTGTTAACTTTCACCCCAGTTTTTTATTTGTGTGCACACATTGTCAGAGAGAGATTGTATTTTCTGAATCATTTGCGTCTACGTTGCATATATCATAACCTTTTACCCCTTAGTATTTCAGTTTAAGATCAAGTATTACATTTAGTTGTCATGTTTTTATAGTTTCTTTTACTCTGTAATGTGATTTCCTCAGTCTTTCTTTTTTTCTTGTGACTAACATTTTTAAAGAATTTAGTCCTTTAATCTCTCCATCTTTCCCTTTGCCTTTCTGTCTTTGTCTCCTTCCCTTCCTGTCTCCCCCAAACCCACCCCCAACAGAATAGAATGTTCCTCCTTTGTGGTTTGGTGTTTTCTTATGGTTAGATTCAGGTTATGCATCTGTAATTGGAATATTGCATAAGTGATGTTGTATCCTTCTTATATCCAGAGGCACTTGGTGTTCACTTATTTCTTATTGATGATGTTAATTCTCATCAAGATGTTACCTGATTCCTCTACTATATAGTTACTATTTGTTTTCTTGCAACTGGTAAGCAATCTGTATTGAGATACAGTACTTCCTCTCATTAAAATTTCCCTCCTACTTTGAACAAAATGATAATTTTTAAAATGGTTTACTGGATAATTTTTTAATTGAAAATTCCATTTCACATTTTGATTCTTTTGATTTTAAGTCCATAAGTACCCTTTAAGGTTTGTAAAATAAGTAACTGTTAGGGAAATCATTCTTTATGTGTAAACCAATTTTATTTGCCCTGCATATAGATGCTGTATAGCTGAATACATATAGATGGTATATATTTAAAAGATACTATTAATAATAGAACAGTTGTTCTGCTACTTATGTATTTTGTTTATGTAAGGACAGAATCTGAATGGAAAAGAGAATAGATGTGTGTTAATAGCTGAAGCCGTTATGGTTATGAGGAGCCATTTTGATGTGTTATTACAGAGCAAAATGTCAAAATTCACATTGGGAAGAATAATTACACATTGAAGATCATGTGGAGATTTAACACAACATGTTACAAGAATTAAAGCTCATGTGAAGATTTTATACTACCTAAATAATATGAATTGCTGTAAAATAACAATAGTCAAAGCACAGGGAAATGTACCTTCCAGTAAGTGCAGTGGAAAGTCAGGAAATTCAAATTCTAATCTAAAACCTGAGCAGCCATTTTTGCTACTCAAATGTCACTAATTACATATGTACCATTTATATGTAATTAGTGTATGATCACAGCAAGTAAGATGAGAGGTCTCTGAGTTCCCTTCCTGCATCTATGTTTGTTGAGTTTCCGTGGTTTTCTCTAGTGGTGATCACTTATCTCTAAGAGCAGTAACTCCTGGATGATCAGAAAGGCTAAAGTGTGTTTTGCTGGATATTGAAATATTGAAATTTTTACCACATCAACCTGAGAATTACAGTGCACTATTTAGATTTAGTTGTTTTACTGCAGTCCCTTTAATTTAGTTTTCCTCACTTTTTACAGTATAAGAAATATGAGATTCATTTTATTCTGTCATTTTTTCCTTAGTATAATTTTCTAAAACTTTTGCTTCTAAGATCTAGTTGACTGCTTTGGGTATTAATATTTCTGGAATGGAGGACAAAGTTAATTAATGCTTTGATTTTATTACCTTGTGGTTTTTTTTCCCTTTAATTTTTATTTTGATTTTAGCAGACTCTTTCTCTGACTTTTCCCTAACTCTTTAAGTTGTGTGGTGCTATTGAAAAATCCATGGGATAGACATACTTCATTTCACTTTGCATGTTATTGAAAATACTAAAGAAAATGGACTTGAGAAACTTAGTCCTCTAATTCATGTCATTTCTGTCATTTGTTTTATTTTCCAGTTTCTTTATGCATAAAATAGCAATAACAATAGCCAGCCACAAAGGATACTTGTGAAAATCATAAATCATTTTGATATGTACTTCTGATTTTTTTAATAGTCATAGAAAAATAGTGCTATTATATTAAATATTTAATATGGAAATGATTCAGATTATTAAAGTAATTGTCTTGATGTGAAATAAAGCTGCCTTGTTATCAAAGAAGATTTATAATATATAATTGTATAACTATTAATACTTATATTTTAAGAGTACTATCACAGTATTAATAAAAGAACAAGAAAGCTTAAGCAATTGGCCTTTTGGAAAATTAATGACTAAACAATATATAATATCAACAATTTATATTCAGCTCTTTAACATCTTACCTTAAAAAATTACATTAGACACTGATCTATTTTCATTCTAAAAGATTCCAACTAATTCAGATACATGTAGGGCAAAAAGTCAGTAAAGGGATTCTTTCACTCTCGCCAGCTCTTCTTGCAAAGATAACTTATGTCAGTAACTGGAGTGCAACCCTATGTCATCCTACAACCCCAAACATACCTTAATAAATTACTGAGTACTAATATATTGGTAGTACTCAATAATTTTTTGCAATCAAAATATTTCAAAAATTTAAAAAAGAAGAGCAAAGAAGATAATGTAACAACATTTATGTTCATCATTCTAAATAGTTTTTCTTAATTTTTTTTTAAGGAGTAAAGCAGAAAGCTGAAGTCCCTGATATGTATTTAAAACAAAATAAATATTTATGTACTTAAAAGATTTACAAAAATTATATTACCCTATATACGTTTTATTTTAACTTGCTTTTTCCACTCAGTAGCTTGTTTGTTGCTAGATCAGACAGAATCTAAAATCTGTTGATACTTAGATTTTGAATATCTAAAATCTTCAGGTATCCTTTTAAAAATTATTATTTTTTTAATTATAGGAGATTTAGGTGTGTACATTAGAACTCTAACCTCATTCTGAAAAAATAAATTTCTGAGATTTCCTTTCAACAACAATACTTTTGAAACACAGATAAAACTACTTCCTGTCTCTCAGTTTCCTGTATCCATGGCAACCTCTGTTTTACATACTGACTGTAGAGGAACCAATGTGAAGAGTGGTGTTTCCTGAACAAACCATGACTTAAAAAAAAAAAAAAAAAGGTGGAGGGGTGGAGGTCAACAGTGCTACAGAACGAAATGGAGTTTAGAAATGTTGCTCTTCAGATTTAAAAAGAAAACCTTTACTTGAATCAGCTGAATTTTAATAATATGAATTTCCTGTTCTTGGTAAGACTTTTTTGTTTACATAGGAACTTTTATCTGAAATGAAAAATAATTTAGTTTTGTGAAAAACTGTAGTTTAAGGAGAGTTTAATTTTTCTGCAATGAATTTGTGTTTTCATAAATTATAATGTTATTTCACATTAGACTTTAAGTTGATAAAGGGACATATTAAATCAAAACACTGTCATCCCTATATCATTTATCACCTTTGTTGTATCAATTGTAATATTTTAAATTAACTTAGGAAACATTTCATTTTATAGTTCATTAAATTTGAATTATTCTTTTGTCAAACAGTGGGTTAATGGCCTGGAGGTGTTAGTAATTCTAGAACATATTCCAAAATCATTATTTTATGCTATCACCAAACTATGATTTATGATACTTAGTATTATTGGCTGATCCTAATTAAAATAGAATACAGTAGTTATAGTATTATAAAAACTTTCCTTTTAAGAAATTTTTGATGATTTAAAGTTTTACCTTCTCTTTTTATAGCCAATTCTGATATGAACAGAAAAACCAAGAACAGGGCTATGTGTGGATTACAGTTTTCTCTGCCTTGCCTACGACTGTTTCTACTTGTTACGTGTTGTCTTGTATTATTATTCCATAAAGAGATACTTGGATGTTCGTCTGTTTGCCAGCTCTGCACTGGGAGACATATTAACTGCCGTAACTTAGGCCTTTCAAGTATTCCTAAGAATTTTCCTGCAAGTACAGTTTTTCTGTATCTGACTGGAAATAATATATCTCATGTAAATGAAAGTGAATTAACAGGACTTCAGTCTCTTGCAGCATTGTATTTGGATAATTCTAGCATTGTATATATATATCCAAAAGCTTTTGTTCAATTGAGGCATCTATATTTCCTATATCTAAATAATAATTTTATAAAACGCTTAGATCCTGGAATATTTAAGGGACTTTCAAATCTTCGTAGTTTATATTTACAGTCTAATCAAGTATCTTTTGTTCCAAGAGGAGTATTTAATGATCTAGTTTCAGTTCAGTACTTAAATCTACAAAGAAATCGCCTTACTGTCATTGGGGGTGGTACCTTTGTTGGTATGGTTTCTCTTCGGATACTTGATTTATCAAACAATAAAATTTTGAGAATATCAGACTCAGGCTTTCAACATCTTGGAAACCTTGCTTGTTTGTATCTAGAAGGTAATAATTTAACAAAAATACCGTCAAATGCTTTTGAAGTACTTAAGAGTCTTAAAAGACTTTCTTTGTCTCATAACTGTATTGAAGCAATACAGCCCTTTGCATTTAAAGGACTTGTCAACTTGGAGTATCTCCTCCTGAAAAATTCAAGAATTAAAAATGTTACTAGGGGTGGGTTTAGTGGAATTAATAATCTTAAACATTTGATCTTAAGTCATAATGATTTAGAAAATTTAAATTCTGACACATTTAGTTTGTTAAAGAATTTAATTTACCTGAAGTTAGATAGAAACAGAATAATAAGCATTGACAATGATACATTTGAAAACATGGGAGGGTCTTTGAAGATCCTTAATCTGTCATTTAATAATCTTACAGACTTACATCCAAGGGTCCTTAAACCATTGTCTTCATTGATTCATCTTCAGGCAAATTCTAATCCATGGGAATGTAACTGCAGACTTTTGGGCCTTCGAGACTGGCTAGCATCTTCAGCCATTACTTTAAACATCTATTGCCAGAATCCCCCATCCATGCGAGGCAGAGCATTAAGTTATATTAAGAGGACTGATATTACAAATTGTGTTACATCTTCGACAAATGTATCCAGAGCTTGGGCTGTTGTAAAATCTCTTCATATTCATCACAAGACTACTGCGCTAATGATGGCCTGGCATAAAGTGACCACAAATGGGAACCATTTGGAACATACTGAGACTGAGAGTGTTACTCTCTGGGAACGAATTCGTACTTCACCTGCCAGTAGATTTTTTCAAGAGAATACTTTTGGTAATCCATTAGAGACTACTGCAGTGTTACCTGTGCAAATACAACTTACTTCTTCTGTTAACTTGAACTTGGAAAAGAACAGTGCTCTACCAATTGATGCTGCATCAGTGTCAGGGAAAGCATCTCTAGTTTGTACACAAGAAGTTGAGAAGTTGAATGAGGCTTTTGACATTTTGCTAGCCTTTTTCATCTTAGCTTGTGTTTTAATCATTTTTTTGATCTACAAAGTTGTTCAATTTAAACAAAAACTAAAGACACCGGGAAACTCAGGGGAAAATAGACTTGAATATTACAGTTTTTATCAATCAGCAAGGTATAATGTAACTGCCTCAATTTGTAACACCTCCCCAAGCCCTGGTTTGGAGCAGATTCAACTTCATAAAAAAATTGTTCCTGAAAGTGAGGCACAGGTCATTCTTTTTGAACATTCTGCTTTATAACTCAGCTAAATATTGGCTATAAGAAACTTTAGTGCCGTGGACATAAATAAAACTGAAACCTACTTATAGAATTATATGCTTTATTTGAAGATATAATGAATTATCTGACCTAAGCATTATTAAAATGTTTTTAATAATTTGTGAATAGTGTATTCATTCAGCAAATATTTTCTTTGATAGATACTATATTAAGTAATAATAATAGCTAACATTTTCATGTGTCAAGCACCATGCTGAATACTTCACATATAACATTTAATCCATAAACAATCTCATATGGTAGTACCGTCTGCATTTTACAGGTAAGGAAACCTAGGCAGAGAGTTTTAGTAACTGTCCCAAATTTTCACTGCTTGTGATACCTTTTAGATCTATCTGACTAGAGCTCATGCTTTTATTTCATTCTGTATTGCTTCCTAGGTGCTAGGAGTACAATTGTGAAAAAATAGACATGGTTCCTATTCTAGGTAGAGCTTGAAATCTAGAGGAGGAGAGACATGGTTACTGTACAGTATGGTAAGTACTGTACTTGGAGATGCTATTGGGGAGGTGAGAGATGGCTTTATGAAAAAAGTGACATCAAAACTGGATCATGAAGGATAAATAGAAATTAGCTCAGTGAAGAAAACTGAGTAACACCATATCAGAAGGGTTAAAAAAAAAAGAAAGAATGCTTCTTTTCAGGAATTAAAATCAGTACAGCTAGAGTTAAGAGTGGTGGTGTGAGATTTGAAACTGAAGAGAGATGTCTGATGATGATGATAGCTATGGTAATTTCATGCCTTGTGCTGAGGGCAACAGGGAGTCACTGAAGAATTTTAAGCAGTGAAATGACATGATCAAATTGACTCTTTAGAAAGTTCACTCTTTCTGGAAGGAGGAATAGACTGAAGATAGGATTAGCTGGTTAGGAATCTCAATTACTGATCCAGCGGAAAGATTCTGGGTGCCTGGGTCAGGGTAGTTAGTGGCAGAAAAGATGGATGGATCAAGAGCTACTTTGGAAGTAAAATGAACTGTATTGATAATTGGCTGAGAGGTAGCAGGGGATGGAGAAGTCAAAGAGGCTAGGTTTTGGCTTAGGCACTTTTGTGCTGCATTGACTGAGCTAAGGAAACAAGAGGAGTAGAGATATGGAAGGGGCAAAATAATGAGTTCAATTTTAGATAGATTGAATTTGAGGTTCACATCAGATCTCCAAGTAGAAATATATAGCAAATAGAAATTCAGGAGAGAAGTCTAGCTGGTAAAAGCAAGTAATTCTTAACTGTTCATCCAATACACTGGAAGTGTGTTATATACTCTTTATAGTAACAATAACCACTTGGGCCATGATTTTGGGAAACAGGTAAGTTAGGGAAGAATAAGAACTTGTAGAGGATGAAAGAGCCCCCTGGAGATGTTTGTAACCTCGATTGAGAATCTTTAATATAGATGGTAATTGAAGTCATGGAAATAACATAATGTTTTTCTCTATTAGCATAAATTTCTACTTGTGTAGCTCTCTGCAGAATATTGGGCATTTATAGTAAACGCCCATGCTCCTTGTCCCGTTAATAGTGACCTGACCATGCATGGACGGCTCATGTGTGTAATCCCATCTACTCCAGAGGCTGAGGTGAGAGGATCGCTTTAGCCCAGGAGTTTAAGACCAGCCCGGGCAACATAGTGAGACCTTGTCTCTTAAAAAAACAAACAAACAAACACACACACACACACACACACACACACACACACGGTTTTTTAAAAATTAGCCAGGTAAGATGGTGGCACATGCTTGTAGTCCCGCCTACTCGGGAGGCTGAGGCAGGAGGATCTCTTGATCGGGTGTTCAAGCCTGCAGTGAGCTATAATTGTACCATTCATTGCACTCCAGCCTGGGTGACAGAGTGAGACCCTGTCTTTAAAAAAAAAAAAAAAAATAGTGATCTGAACCACAAATCTGTATTTAAAATTTTCTCTTAAGCATTATATCTTTCATGTTTGTGTCTGTCCTTTCTCTTTCCCCAAATAAGTACTTTTTATTTATTTATTTATTTTTTTGAGGCAGAGTCTCACTCTTTTGCCCGGGCTAGAGTGAGTGCCGTGGCGTCAGCCTAGCTCACAGCAACCTCAAACTCCTGGGCTCAAGTGATCCTTCTGCGTCAGCCTCCCGAGTAGCTGGGATTACAGGCATGTGCCACCATGCTCGGCTAATTTTTTCAATATATTTTTAGTTGTCTGATTAATTTCTTTCTATTTTTAGTAGAGACAGAGTCTCGCTCTTGCTCAGGCTGGTCTCAAACTCCTGAGCTCAAACAATCCGCCCGCCTCGGCCTCCCAGAGTGCTAGGATTACAGACGTGAGCCACCGCGCCCGGCCCAAGTACTTTCTATTATTAAAAAACAGTATCTATTTGAAATTAGCCTGAAACAATTTGAGAATGTTTAAGCCAAGTAATAATTATCAAATTTATACTCTAAAATGTAAATAATTATAAGGAGGTGCTGTGTTCATCGTACCTTAAGACAGTGGTTCTTAAACTCAGAATCACCTAGAAGTCATATTAAAATACAGTTTGCTGCCTCCCACTCCTAATCCTCCCCCTTACAGAGTTCTTTTTGTAAAATTAAAAAATTTATTGATACATAATATTTGTATATATTTATGGGGTACATGTGGGTATTTTGGGTATCCATTACCTCAAGTATTTATCATTTCTATGTGTTGGGAGCATTTCAAGTCCTCTCTTGTAGCTATTTATGAAATATATAATACATTGTTAATTATAGCACCCTACTCTGCTAGCAAGCATTTGAACGTACTCCTTCTATCTAACTGTATGCCCATTACCAACCTCTCTTCATCCTTCCCCCTCCTCCTGTTAACTCCCCTCCCCGTCCTCCCCACATATCCTTCCAGTCCTCTTGTATCTGTCATTCTACTCTGCCTCCATCGGATCAACTCTTTTAATTCCCATGTGAGTGAGAACATGTGATATTTATCTTTCTTGTGTCTGGCTTTTTTCACTTAACATAATGACTTCTGGTTCCATCTATGTTGCTGCAGATGACATGATTCCATTCTTTTTTGTGACTGAATAGTATTTCATTGTGTATATATACCACATTTTCTTTATCCATTCATCCATTGATGTACATTTAGATTGATTGTGTATCTTGGCTGTTGTGAATAGTGCTGCAGTACAAACAGGCATGCAGGTGTCCCTTTGATATACTAATTTCTTTTCCTTCAGATAAATGCCCAGTAGCGGGATTGCTGGATTGTAAGGTAAGTCTATTTTTAGTTTTTTGAGAAGTCTCCATACTGTTTTCCATAGATACTGTCCTAATTTGCATTCCCACCAACAGCGTATGAGTTTCCTCTACTCTGCATCCTCACCTGCATCTATTATTTTTTGTCTTTTTAGCAATAGCCATTCTGACTGGAGTAAGATGATACCTGGTTATGGTTTTGATTTGCATTTCCCTGAATATTAGTTATACTGAACATTTTTCATATACTTGTTGACTGTATATATATATTCTCAGTATTAGTCCTTTGTTGGATGCATAGTTCGCAGATATTTTCTTCCATTTTGTAGGTTGTCCCTATTCTGTTGATTGTTTCCTTTGCTGTGCAGAAGCTTTTTAGTTTTAGTCCCATTTGTTTATTTTTGTTTTTGTTGTCTGTACTTCTGAGGTCTTAGCCATAAAGTCTTTGCCTAATGTCCTGAAGTGTTTTCCCTGTTTTCTTTTAGCAGTTTTATAGTTTTGGGTCTTTCATTTAAGTCTTTTATCCATCTTTAGTTGATTTTTATATATAATAAGAGACGGGTATAGTTTCATTTTTCTGCATGTGATATCCAGTCCATGATTCTTGATTCAGTAGATTTGGCATAGGGACCTGTGTGTGAGTTTTCAATTTAACAAGTTTGCTGATGCTGCTGGCATGGGGACCACATGTTGAGAACCACTGTGTTAACATATTTGAGAGAAAAATAGAAAAGAACTAAGGAGTGGTTTTGAAATGTATTAGAAATTCCAAAGAGAAATTAAAGCCTTACTACCCCAAAGAGTTTTCAAACAAGATTCTGCTTTATTCTGCCTACTTTAAAGCTTTGCCCTGGATTATAATTTCAGCCCAAAACATGAACGTATTTTAAATAAATCTGTTTTTCTTAATAATTTGTTGTTATGGAAGAATGACTTTTTTTCACCTTGAAAGACATTTTTAATAATGTATTTCTTTATTGTGTCTTCCCAGCTGCTACAACTCCAATTAAGTTTTTTCTTTAATTACTAAAAGTACATATTCATTGGTGAAGAAATGCACATAATGCAGAGATATGTGAAGCAAGCTGAAAACCTCTCTGTGCCCCCCTTTCTTACCACCTGAATTGTATTCTCTTAAAGATATTCAGGAGCAATATTTGGCTATTTGAAGTTTAGAAAAATCCATATAACAAAGTATTTATTTTGATCTTAAAGCAAAATTCCTGAATTTAGCACATTAACTGCTATGTGAGTTGTGTTTAACTCAGGCTAGTTTTGAGCCCAGAGCTTCATGAAGCATATGTAACTCACATGTCTCTTCACCTTGGGAGCGCTGTGAACTATTTTTCAAGTTTATATAACTCACACATAGAAGGACAATAAAAAATAAGAAATTTTTCATTACAATAGAAAGGATCATTTTGTTTTTGAAGGTTTTATTCAATTTTTGTAATAAAACACCATGGCCCCAAGGAAAAAAAATTTTTTCTAGCATGGCAGTCAATGTGTTAAAGAAGACAATTCAGAAAATCTGTCAAGTTTTTTGGTGTATTTGTTGTTTTGTTTTTTAAGAGATTGGGTCTCACTTTATAGCCCACGCTGGTCATGAAATGATCCTCCCAGCTCAGCCTCCCAAGTATTATAGCTGGGACTATTAACACCAGCTACTGCACTTGGCTAAATTTTTAAATATTTTTTTATTTTTTAGAGACAGGGTCTTGCTGTGTTGCCCAGGCTAGTCTCCAGCTCCTGGCCTCAAGCAGTCTTGCCACCTGAGCCTCCCATGCCACTGGGAATACAGGCATGAGCCATGGTGCCTGGCTGAATTTTAACTTCTAGTTGATTTAGATTCAACTAGGAAACTTTATTTGTATAATATTACTATCAGTGTATATATGGAACTATAGTTGTACACAGTGGTATTCATTGAGTGCTCATACTTACTTTAAAAATGGTAGTCAGACTTCCTCCCTCATCTCCTCGCAATGGCTGGAAGTGTTGTTGACATCTCTGGAGGCTGTGGTGACATGCTGAACCTGGAGTCTTGCTGCTTGCACCATAGAAATCTAGGGTCTCCATCGCACCCCGCCACTCCATGGGTGCTGACTGCGGAGGCCTTTGCCGCCCGGCTCCCAGCGCTCACGTAGGCCTGGGTGGTCCTGGAGCCCCAGTGAGGGCTCATGGCTCCAGAAGCTTCTTGGAGGGGCAAGAGGGAGATCTTGAGAAGAGGGAAGACGCTGTCCAAATAGGTGGAACCTGTCTTGGGGTGTGATTTCAGGGGGTGGTGCTTGGGGAAGGGTGATGTAAAGAAAGGTGAGAGAGACACTGAGGGGGTAGAAAATGCTGGGGCCAGGACAGTTTGCCAAGGGAAGGCGTGAGATGGGAGGAGACAAATCAGACCCCGAGAGGGACGGGACAGAGAGAGCGAGGGAATTGGAATGGGGAAGAAGGGAGCGATACTGAGAAGAAAGGAAAATAGAGAGAAAGGAGGGGAGGGAGAGAAAAGATCCCTCCACCCCCAGAAAAAAGTAAGAAAAGGAGAGGCCGGGGAAAGCAAAGAGCTTTAAGAAAGGAACGAAAAGGAGATTGAAGATGGAGACTAAGACATTGTCCTAGGAGGACTCGGAAATCATGAGAAGAGAACCAGCTGGGAGGGGAGAGGGGAAGGCCAGGAAGAGAAGAGATAACTTTTAAGCACATTTATAATTCCAATGTGGAATTTTAAAATCATCTCTCTCACTTCTGGGATGGATAAGTGGGAACTTACTCCCAACCCCTTTCTGTCAATGGTGTAGAGACATTTTGTGGTGAGGGCTTTAGTGGTAATGGGACAGAGACCTCAACGGGTGTGACCAGGAAATAGAAGAAGGTCGAGGATGACGAAGGGAAAAGCCGATAAAGAAGACTCAGGTGTCTCAGGGTCTCCCGGAAGTGAGGGATGGCCAGTGTTTTGATAGCCGGAGGCTGAGTGGGGGGACGAGGTAAGGGTGGACATTGGGGGGGAGGGAGGAAATTGCATAGAATTTACAAGTAGTGGGGAAAGAGGACTATGAGTACATTCTCTTTGTTTTCCCTCAGCTTTTTACTCTTGGTAGAGTCCTGGACTCTCATACATAAAGTCCCAGGGTTACTTTGTTGATCTGCTCTGCCTCATGGCCATTTGTGTCTTTTGAGTCAGTAACCATTGGATAGATTTTTATTCTTTCATTTCCTAATGCCATGTGTATTTTATTTTTAGGAATTCTCCCAGTGGTATAGAATTTAATCAGACCCCCACCTACGTCAGTGTCAGTATATGACAAATATTTGCCCCATAAACATTTTTTAAAATTTTTATTGATGTATATAAATCACTTACAGAAGTAGACACACCTGTGTACCACCACTCAGGTGAAGAAGTAGAACATTCAGACATAACATGTGGACATTTCTTAAGCTTAGGAATTATGTAAACCTCTAAGCTTTGAGGTGAAGGAGGACCAACATGTAATTAGGACATTTTTATGCAATTATCTTACGCACACAACAACAAATAACAGTAGTCTCCCATATTCGTTTCTAGGTGGTACAAAAATAGAAAGCCTAGGGAACCTTTCACAAGCTTCTGTAAAACAGCTTTAATGCTGGGCCTTCCTACTAAGTTGGACCCATTGTACACTCCCCCATGTCCTGCTTAGATGTTGTTCTTGTTATAAGGATCCAGCTCTTTCGCTGGTCTTGTTACTGAACTACGGGCTAGAAAAATGGATATTTGGACTTATAATACAATGTGCTCCTTTGACTTAGAGGAAGGAGACTATGGTATGTGAAACAAAACAGAAGGCTGTTCTGTTTACCATTGGACTTTACCTTTCATTGAATAGTAACTTATTTTTTTCCCCTAAGAAGACCCTTTTCATTTCTCACGAAAATTTGTATTTGTGTTTTCTGTTACTATGAGCCCTTTTAGGTTAATGGGGAGGGAGATGAATCACTTTTTTCAGATTGGTTATTATCTCGTTTCTTAATGATTCCATAGTTAAGGAAACAATAGAAATGAGGTGATAGGCCTTTTTTTTTTCTATATTAACACTGTACTATCTCAGGCATAGTATTAAAAAAAGTGCCCTCTTTCACTGGTAATCACTGTGCTGAAACTGGTAGGCTTCTGTGGCTGTGCACTTTTAATGTGGGAAGCCTGGCGAATTGAAAGAGAACTACCTTGGAGAAAGCAACATGAGAGAAAGGAATGTATGATCTATCAGCTGCTGGCCCAGGTATGCCTTGTTTCATTGCTTCTGAATTAAGGTATCACATAATGGAATAGAGAGGACATTGTGTTTTAGTAGGAAATAATTTTCTAACCTTGAATAATGTGGAGTCTCTCTCGTGTATATAGTCTTTCTCTTTTGTCTCCATTTCTTCCCATGTTTGTGAAGTTTCCAGTACATGTGCATAAACCCTAGTCTGTTCTTAGTTTGGATCTTTGGCTTTGAACAGCCTTATTGCTTTCTGCCAGACACCTTCTGTGATACTCCTTTTTCTAGCCTTAATACGTAAGTTTACATTTTCTTTGTATTTTTGTTTGAGGCTCTGAAGAGCAGAAGTTTCTATGTTCTAGTACAGTTTCCTCATCGTTTGGATTTCAAAACCCCCTTATCCTCAGTTACCTGCTTCTCGTTTATGAAAGGCTCCTCAAACACCATCTTCTAGAATCAGAACTGTACCCACTTGTAGTTTTACTCTTATTGTAAATGCTACTCACCAGGTAAATTCAGGCAATAAAATTCCTAGCAGATGGAAGACCCCCATGAAAACCCCGAATGAGTGTTCGTCAGAGCTGGTAAAACCGGAGAGCAGCGTGAGGGTAGGTAGAGGAGGTCAGAGAGAGCTAGGTCACAGAGGGCTAAGTAAATTAGGATTAGGGGTTTGGATTTTTAAATGCAATGGAAGATTGTTGAAAAGGTGTAAACTTCTGCTTTAAAACAAGAGAAAGGTAAGATCAGATTTTGCAAAAGAACACTCTAGTTTAGCTCAACAGAGAATGGATTAGAGGAAGTCAAGAGTGGAAGTTTCCCCATTTGGAAAGTTAGGCAGTAGTTCAAACTAAGACAGAATTGGCTTGTAGTACAGTGTTAAGAGTAGGAATATAGAGAAGCAGAAACAAAAAAAAATTTCATATAAATGTGACAGAATTCGGTGATGAATTGGGTGTTTGAGAAGGTGAATGAGAAGAAAGGTAAAAGTCGAATCCCAGGTTTCTTCACTTGGGTCACTGGGTTGATAGGAGATGCTTTTTACTCAGATAAGGAAAACCAGAAGAGGAATTGTTTTTGATTTTGTTTTGTTTTTGATTTCCTTGTTTTCGTTGGGAAGGTACTTTTAAGTTTGGTGTTGGATATCTTAAGTTTGAGATGCTTGTGCGACTGCCAAGAGTGGATGAAAAGGATACTGGCGTACTTAGGGTTTTGGAACTCAGAGAAAGGTCACTGATTGTGCTAGCAGTATGTGGGAGGAATTTGGCAGTGAGTCCCTGTAAGGCATGTCTAAATATAAGGTGATCACCTAGTTTTCCTATAAGAAAACTACATAAAGTTTTTTGGTCAACTTGTATACATTTTGCTTCTATAGCTGTAACAAAATAGTCAAATGTCCATTTATATGAAGTTGTTCATTTAGTTGCACATACATATTTTTAAATAATGTAAAATATTGCTCTAGTGTGTTTTTTTTTGCTTTTATTTCATGATACAGTTTTATCCAAATGCTTCTTATAAATCTTTGACATCAGTGTCTTCATCATTACCAAAATCCCCCTTTGATCATGTAACACTTTTCCAGGGTACATTGTCTTCCTTTTGGTCTAAGCTGTGTGACATTTAAGACTTCCCCAGGGGCCAGGCGCGGTGGCTCACGCCTGTAATCCTAGCTCTCTGGGAGGCCGAGACGGGCGGATTGTTTGAGCTCAGGAGTTCGAAACCAGCCTGAGCAAGAGCGAGACCCCGTCTCTACTAAAATTAAAAAGAAATTAATTGGACAACTAAAAATATATAGAAAAAATTAGCCGGGCATGGTGGCGCATGCCTGT
>CAUYSK010019132.1:0-60750 GCA_963575035.1 Avahi laniger | reverse complement strand
CACCTGTGGTTCTGTGCACTGACTCCTCCCCCACCCACCCAGGGTTCTGTGCACTGACCCAGTTCCCAGAGCAGCACTAGGCCCAGAGCTGCATCATCTCCATGTGCAACGGCCACATTCCAGACCCCACACAGATTATTTCTGCACTAACCCTAACAGTGAACTTTCCATCTTCTCTGATTTAGCACAGAGAAGTAGAAGGTTCTAAAGACTGCGAGGGTTCTTATTCTAGTGCAGGCACGTTTCTCAAAACGCAGCCCTGAAAGGCTTAGAGACAACAGAACGAGCTCGGTTCTGGGGGGCCTGGAGGGGCTGGCTGAGCCCAGCGACATCTCCACGCCGGCTGCGCCCAGCCTGGGCACCAAGACCCCTCCCCACAGTGCGTGCGTGTGCCAGCTGCCGTGTTTTAAAAACTCAAAACCTGTTTTGTGATAACTCATGAAAACCATGTTTTTGTTTATTATTAATGCATCCATAATTGCTGAGAAAAAATAAGAAAGAACTATGGGATGAAGTAGAAGCATTTCTGTAAATGCTTCCTCAGAGAAAAATGTCAAACTGGACCGACATGAAAATGAAGTCAGGAAAATGAAAGCGGAGACTATTTCAGATGAGTCAGGTGACCAAAGGGAGAAGGGAAGTGGAAGTGGAAGGGACGTCGGCCTGGGTGGAACCAGGGGCCACGGCGGGAGGGCGAGGAGAGACGCTGGACAAACCCAGCTGCAGGCAACATCCTGTGAGGTCAGTGCTCTCCTGCTCAGAGCTGCTGAAGGGCGTGACGATTTTCCTGCAGGGAAAGCAAAGGGGAAAATATCTTGCCCTGCAGACAGTGCCGGCCTTGTGGAAGAGCATCCGCTCACGGTGACAGCTCCTGCGCCCTCAGTCAGGGGGGCAATGCTCACGGATGTTCTACTGTTAAAAACCAAAATGAATACAAGCTCCTGTACTAGTCAGCCTCGGACATATCATTAACACCACAGAACCTACACCAGGGCACCTACAACACCGGCTAGTGAGCGAAGCAGCCGGGAGAGAGAGAAGTCAAGGACAAAGGTAAGAGAGCTGCTGCGGCGCCCGCCAGCAGCTGCACACGTGTGGGCACAGCAGCAGGGCACAGAGAACCGCAGGGAGGACAGAGGTGAGAAAGCTGACCCCAGGCGTGTGCGTTGCGTGCGTGTGCGTGCACACACGTGTCTGTGATCTCAAATCACTCCCACACCAACCCAGCACCACCACGCGTCGAACACGGTGGGCGCTCAAAGAAGCATTTATGGGACATCCGCGATGGCTCGGAAGTCTCCTTGGAAGACGTGAGTGTGTGCTTCCTGACCAGGGCACATAAAGGCCGGTCGTAAAATGAATTCGACAGTAACACAAAAGGAAACCTAAACGGAGCAGCGCTGTAGGCAGCGCCTGTGGCCCATCTTCAGGACCCACAGAAGAGACCCAGCTGGAGCAAAGGAGATGACGGCTGCACCGTGAATACGTGAGCAAATTCACTTCTGAATTTGCCAGAAGAAGTAAGTGGCTCCCGTCAGTAACTCTGTTGCCCAGATGCTTCCAGAGCTGCGGCATTTTGACAGGACCAACCTCGTAACAGAGAAGGCGTGACTGGGCCACAGCCTCTGCGCTGGAGGCGCTGGCTTCACACCAGCCGCGAGGGCCGTCTCTGGAGCTCCCCGAGCTGTGTGCAGGCAGGGGACATGCTTTGCTGCACGACATGTGACTCACCTGCCTCGATGTGCTGCATTCGACTCTGCTTTCCCGTAAGGCCTCGGAACCTCCCGGAGGGGGTTGGATGTGGCTAACCCGGAACGTCACCCACTGCGCTGTGGAGCTCCCATCTCCTTCGGACTCTCGCTGCTTCCAGCGCCCTGCGCAGGCCTCTGCTCTGAGCCCCAAGCATCCAGGGCCCCTCGCCGTCTGGCCTTTCTTCGCCCACTCACCGTCCACGTGCGAGCCGGACACCAGGCCTCGATTCCACAACCTCTCTCTGGTCTCCAGGGATGACGTATCTCCTCCATTCTATTCTCTATCATGGTGGCTCTGACATGGAAATAAATGTCCCCTCTTTGGACACAACTGTCACTGATGCTTTTCCTCTTGTTTTCACTTCTCACGTTGCCTAGACCCCTCTTCCAGCCAATTGTTTTTATCTCTCAGCCTCCGAGGGGGCCTCTCCTTACGTGTGCTCTTACACAGCCCAGAGCCCCCGCCCTCCGGACCCTGCGGCCTTCCTGGGTCACAGAGCTGATGTGTGAAGGCAGAGTTGTCCCTTCCTGGTGAAATGACTGTAAGAAAACACAACTACAGCCTTTCGGCAGCTCGCTGAAGGACACCAGAACCTCACACGAGTTTCGGGGGGTTGGCGAGCCTGTCTTTACGAAAGTGGCACATTGCTGTAGTCTTTGGGCTAATTCCACGACTACGGCACGACTGGCTACTTAAGAGAAAGCTTTGAGGAATACTCCCAGAAAGTGAAGACTTCTTTCTAGAGCAAAACCTGGTGAATTTTGACTCACCAGGTTTTCTGAAAGCAGAGTACATGTGCATAGCATCCAAACATTTCCAGATGTTAGGCAAATCCTAGGCAAATCCACTTTGTATCCAAACTTTTCATAAAGAATTCCTTTTTATTTTCATTTTTTAATTTTAATTTTCTGAAAATCAGTTTCTTTGGGGGATGGTGCATTCCCATCACCGAAAGGCAGGGAGCATTGTCTTTTCTTGTGACATCCATCCTTTCTTGCAAAAGCTGTGCGTAGAATTCCTCCAGTTCTGATTTTGAACAGAAAAGTCTTGATGAGTGAAACATGTATTGTTGAAGGCACGGAATACATTGTTATTAAGCAAAACTTCTCTGTAGTGTGCAGCATGCAGGACCAGGAAGACAGAGATGTGCTCAGGCAGATTCAACTACATCGGGTGGCAGGCCCAAGCTCTGTAAGTTGAAAATGGGTCCTTCTTTTTGACTCTGGTTCTGCTAACGTAGAGAGAAATACCTCATTCCTTGCAGTCCTCTCTGCATAGGCCAAGCACAACCATTAGCAAATGACCCGCCATGTGTCTGGACATATCTGCTTATTTATTTAGCTAATCACATCATATTGCCTCATTTGAGAATGAGACGTTCATCTTGCTATCATGAGGTTATTTTTTGCTCCTGGAGATTGTGAGCTGATTCTAATCGATCTGACTTTGTTCCTGCTCTCCTCCCAGACCTGCCAGGACAGCTGAGGGGGGTCTGTTCAGGCAACAGCCCAGCCTGTGGGTCCCAGAGAAGATGCTCACCCTTGAATGAGAGCAGGACCCACCCCGCCCCCGCAGCTGATGTCTTTGCCCCCTTCCTGGGTCAAGGACAGGGGGTGAGCACCTCTGCCCCAGCGCCGCCTCTGCAGTTTCATCTCTGCACTTCCGCAGAGCTTGGAGCCAAAGCAAGTGACATTTGTGGTAAGAAGAAAGCCCAGAAGGATGGAAACGCTCACATCAAAGTTGTGCCCGCTTTCTAAAACTTCTTGGGAGCACATTATGCGGAGCAAGTGTGCTCTCCAGCTAGGGAAATGGGGGGGTCACAGTGTCAGGCGCGCGCGCAGAGCGTGGGAACTTCCCGCGTGTTGGCGGCGGGACGCAGGGGCCCGCGAGGTGTGGACGCGCCCTTTCCCACAGCCGGAGCTTCCTGCCCGCCTCCCCCTTCCACAGCCCCCCCACGACCGGGAGAGGACCCTTTGGGGCCTACACTGGACCGGATCCGCGCCTCGCTCAGCCCCACACAAGCCCCGGCCTCTCGCAGCTGCAGGACGCCCGTGGGCCGCGCCAGGTTAGGAAATTAGTCGTGGGGTTTCGCCCCAGGCGGTCCTCCGGCCATTTCGCTGAGCGGATCTCGGCGACCCGACCCCGGTGACCTCCACCGAGCCAGGGACCACGTTGAGCCCCCCTCACCGCCCCTGGGGCGGGCCGACGCGGGCGGGGGAGCAGAGTGGATCTGGCGACAGAGCCCGGCGCTGCTCTAATTAGGAAACTGCTTGCCCCCCCCCACCCCGCCCCGCAGCCCCGGCAGCCTTGGGCCACGTTCTTTCCAGGAGCACCTCCCGCCCCTGTGGGCTACAGAAATGCGTGGGAAGACATGAGATAGGGATCTGTTAAATGAAGGGGTTCCCAGGAGCCCCCTGTGCGTGGGGTCCTTAAAGACAGCTGCCCGTTGAGGCCAGACTCGAAGCCTGTAGGTGTGGACACCGGCCGAGAAGGTTCCAGGAGGCAGCAGTTGGGTGTCCCCCGCGTCTCACCCACCGCGCCCCGAAGCCCCACTCTCAAAAAACGCCCCTGAAACTCAGCCTCGACGGGGCCTTGGGGTCCGGCGACTGCCGAGGCCTCCGCAGGGCAAAGCCGGGGCGCCCCCCGAGACCCCCGCAGGCGCCCGCCCTCGGACACGCGCGCACTCGCGCCCACGCTCGCGAGGAAAAGGCTCGTTCCTGCGCCCGGGCAGCCCCAGGCTGGCGCGGGGGCGGGGCTGGCGGGGAGCGAGGGGCAGGAAACGCTGTTAATTGAGGGAAACGCACGTGAATTGCTCAGGCGGCCTTTGATGTGTGCCTTGGGCCAGCCTGGGCCCTCCGCACCAGCGAGCCCACCCGGCATGCGCCCCTGTCCCGGCGCTCCGGGGCGCGCAGGGCCCGCCGGCCGAGGACGCGTGGCGCTGACTTCAGCGGGCTGCCGGCCGTGGGCTCGTTCCGGCTCCGAGGCGAAACGGCGCGCGGAGCCCGGTCTCTGCCCCACCCGGGCGCGCGGGTGGCCACGCTGACCGCGAGCGCTCCTGAGCAGAGGCGCCCTGTCTCGCCCGGCATATGGACACGTATAAATACAGTGTCCGTCCAAAGGACAGTCCACCCCTCCCCTCCCCCACCTTTTTCTTTTCATCATCAGCAAATAAAGATTAGCCGGGAAGATTATAGAGAGCGTTTCCAGGCGCACTGATCTTTATTCCAGAGGCTTTGTGATGATATTGATGATGATGATGGCCAAGTGGACAGTTTGATTTTTGTGTTTGGAGCTAGTTATAAAGAATCAATATTATATCAAGGGGTAACTTTCGTGATAAAGGACTTTAACCACTCGGCTATTCATCATAAGTCTGTAGCAAGCAGATAGGTCAAAAGAAATTATATTGCACTAAAGAGTGAGTCTTCTTATCTCTTCCATACCAGGGGAATAAGGGACAAGCCGATCGATACAGTAGCTGCTTTATACTTCTTGCAATTATCAATAGCTGATTTCGCCTTTTGAGGCCTGCATCTATTAATGCGAGCTAATAATAATCGTTGGGGCCTCCCTGTAGGCAAGGGAGTCAAAGCTTCAGCTCGCCAGCACTGCTTATGCAATCACAGAGCTCAAGTGCTCCTGCCGGGCTACCTGCAGCCAGATGCGCCCTGCAGCTGCCTGGAGAGACGTTCTTCAACAGCCTTTGCATCCTGCCTGCAGAGGCGGCGACTCCGTGCTGATGTTCTCTGTGATGCCGTAAAAGCCCTGGAACTTTTCCTGTGGTGCCTAGGAGGAAGCGGCGCAGTGCTGTGATAGACGCCAGCAAGGCTTCGGAGCACGCAGACCAAGATGGATTTGCATACTGCGCACACGCTCCTGTCTGTTAAAAATATTTAGGCGTGTTTATCTCAACAGCTTTGAAAGTAAAGGAGGTCAGAGCAGTGAGCTACGTACTGGTTTGTTTAAGTAGAGCATTTTATTTTTATGGGGAAAGTTATCTTCAAGTAGCTGAACAGAAGCTTGGAAAAAGTGTTTTCAGAAACCATAATTTTTGGCTACATGTTTTCTAGCGTCCTTCCCCACCCCCAGTGTAATAGAAAAGCAACATCTTTATAATTGGCACTCGACATGCTGTTTGCGTTGGGCTGTGGCACACCAAGCACAGATTTCCTGTTGATGGAAACATTTATCATCGTGACTGCCCCAGAGTGGCAGGTGGTGTTATCAATTACCTCTTCTTACCAATAATAATATTAGTATGGTAATATCTTTGCTCAAGTGAGAACCAATTAGCGATCGCTTGTCACAGCATTAAAGACACAAAATCATGCCGGATTTAACCCTAAGAACCAACAACAAAAGTTGGGGGTGGGGGTAGAATCAGAGAGAGAGAGGAGAGAGAGAGAGGTGGCCAGTGAGAAGAAAGGAATTTGGGGAGGAAAAAAGAATGAAAGGGGACTGAAAATGAAAGTCCTAATACCTGAATGCTTTTTTTGTAGTAAGTTGTTGGGGAAATAAACACTTGTAAACAAAGTGTCAAATGCACCTTATGTAAAACTGTCTTTTGCAGCTCTAGAGCCAGGTAGCTTCAATAAACGGTGACTGCAATGTTAAATTAGAACCAACTATTCAAGCTCCCCTTTCAAATCAATCTTGGAGATAGGCTTTCAGCTTTATCCGAATAAATGATACAAATTAAATCAAACGCCTAATTATATGTTTCACTAATGCAAAATATACAGTATTAATTTGTAATATTATTAAGCAGACAAAATAATAATGTGTCGCCTCTTAAGATAAAACATTGCAAGAGGAAAAACAATTAACTAATTAGATTTAATGATAGGGAAGAAAAGCAACTTTTGTTATTGCAATAGTGTTTCGATATTGCAATATTTTAATAGACGCCGGTCATGTGACGGCGAGTGTGCGGCACGCCTGGCTCAGTGTCTGCACCTCCTAAATCCGTTCCCGAGCGTCCCTTTAATCTGGGCACAGCGAGCGCCACATCCCGTCCCTCATCTGTGAGAATGTTCGGTCCACACGCTGTCACTTCGCCGTAAATCCACTGTTGCCACTCAGACTTCGATGCAAACGCCTTCATTAAAACTTGCCACATTGAGTAAGAACAATCAAAGAAAAGTTTTTGCTCTGCGTGTAGGGAAGTGGGAAAGAGAGGGGAACAAGTCGGTCGCGAAGTAACGTGCCTTTTGTTTTCGACCTTTACTTTTTAAGAAATTGATCTTTGTTCGCCCAAGTCATTCTGTAAAAGGGGTGCGCCGCAGGCGTTACGCGTGCACCGTTTCAGCAGTGGCGGGAACGTGCCAGGGTCCCGGGGCCCCTTCCCCAAGTCCGAGCTCCGTCCTCTCCACGGGGCCCCGCGCAGCCCTGCGCCGCCGACGGTCCCCGGGGCGCCCCGCACCGCGCCCGCCGCAACCTGCGCCGTGTCCCATCGCGCGTCGCACCACGACTCGCCAACACGTCTGCTCTGAGGCCTCGCTTCCTACAGATGAAGGCCGGGCCCTCACAGTCCTCCTCACTGGAGGGACTCGGAAGAACCTTCCCAACGTCCACACCTTGTACGAAATGCGAAGCAAGGCCACGAAGTTTAACACTTGTGTTTGGAAGTCCCAGGAAATCTGGCGGGTCTGTCGCAGAGAGGGTGGGGCGCGGGGAGCGCGCGGGGCGACCGAGGAGGGGTCGGCGCCGCCGGCCCGGAGGCTGCAGGGTCGAGCCGGCTCCAGACGTCCTCGGACGGGCCGTGGGAACCTGCGTGTGCGCCGCTTCTCCTCCAAGTGTGTCGATAAAAAAAGGAAGGAAAAGGAGAGGGAATTAACCGGGTCGTAACAGATGGTGCTCAGAGCCACGGGCGACCGTTCCTGCGTTCTCTCTCCTCCAGAAAGCCGGCACTGCCTGCTGCCTCCCGCTGGCTCGGCGACTTCCCCAAACTCTGGTCCTGCAGAGGCTGCGATAAACTTCCATTCCCCACGGCCGCCCGCCCCCACCCCTCACTCCCGCCTTCCTGCTCCCTGCCCGTTTTCCAGGGAAGACCCATGCACCCGCTCGCCCCAACGCGGCGACTGAGCACTTTTCACCGCCGGGCGCTCTGGGCCGGTCAAGAGCGTCCCCCGAATGTCTGCAGCGTCTGCAAAGTTCGCGGCGCACTTGGGAAAAGACGTTCCCCCTTCACAGCTTAACCGTGAAGACGCTACCGACGTGTGTGGTAAACGGGACAACTGTAGATTTCAAACATCTTTTATTGGCCTTTTTTCTTTAAAAAAAAAAATCACTCAAATGAATACGCCCGCCACCAAAAGGTAAAATAAAACCAACCTTAAGGAATTTTTTTTTTAAGTGGCGATGGGGGCTATTTGGAGATGCCTCCAACCCGCGCTCCGTCCTCTGTAGGTTTTCCGGCGTTTCTCCCGCAGCCCAGAGCTGTTGCTTCGAGAAACTTACACGATTAGAGGCGGGCGGGAGAACGCGGGCTGGGAGCCGAAGATTCTAGAATGGAAAAAGCAGCCCGCGGAGAGCAGGGCGCGCGGCGCCGGGCCGGGGTCCGCTCGAGGGGGCGGGGAATTCCCCGGCCAGGCCGCCCTCCCCCCAGCCCGCCGGGAGCTCGCGGCCCGCGGGGCGCCGGAGGCCGGCTGGTCACCGCCCTCTCCCCCCACGGATGACACCGGGGAAGCTCCGGGAGGCCATCTGCGCCGAAGCGCCATACGAGCCAGGGCCACTTGCAAGGACAAAAATAAGAATTTAGGAAATGAAAAAAGACATACTGGGGCGAGGGGCACTGGCGCGGGAGCGGCGGCAACCGGGCCTGGGGCACATCCTGGCGGCCGTTTGCGGACGGAGGACGCGCGCGGGCGTGTGCACGGCTGCGGGTGGGAGTGCGCCCGAGTGTGCGCGCGGGTGCGAGGGCGCGTGCGTGTGGCCGCGGGCGAGGGGGCGGGCGCGTGTGCGGGGAGCGCGCCGCGCCAGCTGCCCGCGGGTGTGGGGCCGGGCCAGACGTGCGCACCCCTTCACCTGGCCCCCCACGCCACCCCCGAAATCCCGAAAACACGGTGGGCCGCGCGCCGGACTTTTGTGGAGTTGGAACTTTCGATCGCACTCGCTGCCCACTCCGCAGGCTCCCAGGCCCGGGCGCCCAGGCCACAGTGCCCGTTGGGAAGGGGAGCTGCGGTGGGGGCACCGGGCCCGGCTGTCCCCTCCCCTCCCTGCATTTAAGAGGCCGCCAGCGTCGGAGAGGCCTGGCGGGCTGGCGTGGGGGCCGAGGCGGCCCCGGTGGCGGCGGCGGGCGGGGCGGGCGCTCCGGAGTCTGTGGGGCCCGGGGTGGGGGGGCGGGGAGAAGGGGAGGGGAGGGGACGCGGGGGAGGGGAGAGGAGGGGAGGAGCCGCGCGGCCCGCGCCGCTTGCGAACCGGAAAGTTGGTCTTGCCGAAGTCCTGCCACCCCGGCGTGCGCACTCTGCTCCGCTCCGGCCGCGGGCCTCCGAGCCGGGCCGGCCGCCGGGGGAGGCCGCGGAGGGAACACGAGCCAGGAGAGAAGGTCCGCGGAGAGGGAGCACCTGAGCCCGAGCGGGGCCGGCGCGCCGAGCGGCGCCGCGACCCCGGCCGAGCAGCCCAGGCGGCCGGCCGACCCTGTGCGTCCGGAGCGCAGGAGGCGCGGCGCCCGAGCGGCCCGGGCGAGACAAAGGCGCCGGGCCGGAGCCCTGCCCGCGGCCGCTCGCTCCGGGAGGGGCCGCCCGTTGGCGGCGGCGGGGGGGCGCGGCGCGGGGCGCGGGCGGCGGCGCAGACACTCTATAAAGGGGCGAGCCCGGCGCGCCGGCGGAGACGGCGCCGCGCGGACGCCGCCAAAGTTTGCTGCCTGCGCCGTGCGGAGGGGCGGCCGCCGCGGTCCGCGCCGCACCCGGGCCCGCCGGAGCCGCACCTGGGCGGCCGAGGAGCGCGGCGCCGGAGCGCGGGCGGCGGAGCCCGCGATGTGAGGCGGCGCCGGGCAGCGCGCGCCGAGGTCCCGCAGGCGCCGCGGCCCCTCCTCGCCCGCGCGGCCGCTAATTGCGAGCGCGGTCTCATTTGCATAGGCCGCCGGAGTCCGCTGGAGGCCGGCCAATCGGCGCGGCCCTCGGCTAATGGCCATGCATTATTCACCAGCCTAATTGCTCAGCCCCATGCGCGGCCCGCGCAGCCGCCGCCGCCGCCCCGCACCCCGCGCCCCGCGCCCTCCCGGCCGCCCCGCGCCGTCCCCGCCGGCCTCCCCGCTGATGCCGCTGCCCCGCGCGGGGCCCGAGCGCCGCTAGCAGCATGTCTCGGCGCAAGCAGGCCAAGCCCCAGCACCTCAAGTCCGACGAGGAGCTGCCGCCGCCGGACGGGGCTCCCGAGCACGGTGAGGGCTGGGACTCAGGGGCCGGGGGGTCTGGGGCGCGCACTGGGGCTGGGGAAGCGCGGGCGGCGGGGTCGGGTGCGCGCGTCGGGGAGTGAGTAAAAGTTCCCTGATTCCCGCGAGCAAGTATCCGCGCCGCGCCCGGGTCCCGGGCCAGGCCGGCCTCGGGGACCCGGGTGCTCTCCCCGAGCGCGCGCGGCCGCGGAAAGAGTTGTGGGCGAAGTAAACTTGGTTCCCTCTCGGAGTTGGGGAGCTGCGCGCGGAGGCGCCGAGGCCAGGCACGGCTCGGGGACGGCGCGGAGCCCACGCGGAGGCCGGGGCGGGAGGGGGTCCTCGGAGCAGCCCCCCGGTTCTCCGCAGTTGGACGCTGGGGCCGGCCTCGGCCACCCCCGGGCGAGCGCAGTGGCGGGGATCGCGCCCAGAGCTCACCCACCGCTGGACGCGGGCCGGGGAGACCGCTGCCCGGCCAGCTTTGTTCGGAGCCGCGCGTCCCGGCGCCCCAGGCAGTGCGCTCGGAGTCGCCCCGGGGCCCACGCCGCCTCCCAGACCCCACCTGTGCCCCCATCCCCTGCCGCCAGCCGGCCGCCTCCGGTGACCCGCGGGCCGCGAGCCCCGCGATGTCCCAGCGCGGTGGCAGATCCAACGATCCCGTTCCGCAGCGAATAGAAAGTAAACGTCTCCTGGCCTTTCCCTAATGGCCGACCTGGGAATTGGGCTGGGGTGAGCACAGCTGCGGCGCCGGCCCGGTCTGTGCACGGAGCGGGCCCAGCGAGTGTGTGGTGGGGTCGCGTTTTTCCTTAGACCTTTCCGTGTTCTGGTGGATGCACCGAAATCGGGCGCTGGAGGCACCTTTGCAGGAACTTTCTCCTGGAAACATCCAAAAGCGAGCGGCCCGCGCCGCCAAAGTTAGAGGCGGGCGACGGCTGGCACTCCCCGCGGCGGAGCTTTAGCACCGTGGGGGTCGGGGCGCCCCGAGCCCGCCGGTCCGGTCGAAGCCTCGGCGGTCCGCGCGCCCCGCGGGGCCCCAGGGCGCCGGGACCAGGGCGCACCGAGCCTGCGGTGGAGCTCGCGCGGAACGCAGTTTGTTCCTAAACGGGGCTGGCCAGCTTTCACGATTAGCGTCTTACAAGTTGTGTAGAGGCAGCTAGTGATCTTTTCACTGTGAGGTGAGGATGGCTGCAAAAGCAGAAGAGTTTCCGAGCTGTTGGCACGGTGCTGCGAAGTTTGGAAGCAGGGTGTCCGCGTCGGGGTGCGGCGCGGCTGGGAATTAATGAATTAAACAACGTCCGCGCGCTCGTTCGGGTCTTTTTGTTGCCGCGGAGGTGAGGCGGCCTTATCTGTGCAGCGAGTCGGCCGAGATTAGGGCCGGCGATATGCTAAAAAGAGGCGCTTGCATATGGTGGGTAGATTAAGGACAAAGAATCTTTTTGTCATGGAAATGGATTTTTTTTGTTTTGTTTACTTCATCACATAGAATTTCTCACACTTGGTTTGTTTTGTATCGCCCTCAATGACTACATGATCAAATGAATGGATTTATTTCTGCCGAATGAGAAAGACAGTCTTTCCTTCAAAAGAACTACATTGCATCCCAGTGAGGAATGTTAAACCTTTATTATTGTGGCTCCTGAATAGCTCGAAATCGGCTTTCACAGCCGCCCCAAAATGCAACAATGTAAATACTTCTCAGCTTTGTAGGGTCGTTATCAAAATGTTCAATGTCTCTTTTTTTTAAAGCATATTTTAATTAATGGAGTAAAACCCCTTGTATTTAACAATTAACAAGCTGAGGCACTGCTATTCATTTTTAATTTCACTTCAGAAATGTGAGCATGCTGAACTTAATAGTGTAAACATGGGAGGGGTGTAGAGAGCCTATATTTGAAAACCTAAGGTGGAGTAAATTATTTACTAGTTCTGTTTTGAATTCCCCTCGTTGCTGCTCAAATTTATTTAGAGATGCGGCACATGCAGAGTTTTGCCCGTGCTAGGATGAAAGTTTTTGCCAAGACTGTGTTTTTCACAGTCATTCAGAGTTGTAATCAAGATATTGCCACAGTTCCTGATCATATTTTGCAACAGGCCAAAAATAGCCCATCTGGGGGCAGAGCCTCAGTCAAGTAATGCGTTTCCATGCTTGTTTTAAGGATAGTGTAGGCAAACTATCTTTTAAAAGTTCTTTCTGATTTAATTATTCTGAAGCAGATTGTTCATGGAGCATAAAAGATACTCTGTTCCCTGTTAAGTGAAGGAATGCTCATATGTATACTACTCTGTGGTTCTCATTGTTACTAAGATAAATAAGTAAAATGTTTCTTTAAAGATAAATGGTTGTGGAAACTAAATTATCCAACCTGAATCAGAGCTCCTAAAATTTTAATTGTGTTAAATGCAGTGGAAATAAACTGACCATGCATGAAGTTATAAGTGAGCTAAGTTAGTTTACAGTGTTTTAGAAACGAACTAAGTAATTCCTTTGTATTACTTTGGGCGTGACATATTAATTAAAGCAATAGGTCCATCTACTTCACGTGCAGTAAAATTGAAGGCAATTGCTAATGTCGTGCAGAGCAAATATTATATGCAAAATTGTTTAGGGGAGGCAAAGGTTCAGTCACATCAATTCACATTAAAAAGCCTGTATTTAAAAAGGGTTATGACATTTTTCAGGCTTTGGCTTTTAGGCAAGCAATGAAAAGGTACTACACAAAAATAGCTTCGATGCTATCCAAACCTTATCACTGCAGGAATGAAATATGACATTTCTAAAGTGAGAAAAAGTAAAGATGATTTATGTAAAGTTTTAAAGTTATCCTTTTGTAAAAATTTATTTTAAGGATCACTGAGACTTAGGTTTCTAATAGAAATATCTTTTAAATTTACTTATTTGCAAAGTATTTCATTCCTAGTTTAGAAATGTGATGCAGCTTGTGATTCAGTTAAGTTTATGTCACAAGAATGAAATCCTTTGAGCAAGCTGAATATTTTTGTTCTGAGAAAAATTAATTAAAACTTCCAATGACAGTTATACTCCCACTAAGAACTTTAAAAAATTTAATGTTGCTACTCTTTATCATATAATGTATAATTTTAAAAAGATGTGTTTTATTGTCCTTAGAAAATATGTATATAAGGAAGAACAAAGGGATATTATAATTTAAAACAATTTACCATACTGTATTTTGTTTGTTAGCACTAATTGCTTCAAAGTATGTTTTTATTTTCTGCCAACCTACAGTACATGGCTATCTTAAAAATCCTTTTAAATGTGGCGAGCATGTGATTTAAGAATTTACCAGTAGTATTCACAGACTGTGTTTAAATTAAGGGAAGGAAGGCCACCAGTGCGGGGAAGGATCTTTCCTTTCATCTGTATCTGCTTGGTTTGCCGGCTACCCCGGCACACCACACACATTTACAATTCAGCATACCAAAAGGAACAATACAGAAGCCACTTTCTAACATTCACAGGCAGATTGTTTTCTCTGAAACGTGAAAGGTAAAAAGTGAGTAACGGGGTGGGGGAAAGGAGAAGAATTTGCAAACATTTCTTTTAAAAATAACATTTAAAAATTTAACCTATTTAAAAACGCTCATTTCAGCGATGAACAAAAAAACATGCCAATTAATTCCCACCCTCAGAGAGCTGATTATGTAAGAGAGTTAGGGAATTTGTATGTACAATAAATTTTAAACTTCCACTGCATATGCACAATCCAATATTTTTAGATCTGTTCAGAGCCAGAAAAAGGTATGGAGTAACAGCAGGAATTACTTAGCAAGCTGATTATTTTTTGTATACAAGATGATGGAAAAAGTGGGTCAGATTTCATTTTCAACTACAATCTCTAAGAAGCTTTACTATTCCTCTCCAGGTAGCCCTAAGAACATTTTTACTTGGGGGAATTTGGCAAAAATATAAAAAAAGGTCTCTATTCTGTGTACTGACCATTAGTTGAAATTCAGCATTCTTAAATGTAAGTTATTGGCACGGGCTTTTATTTAAGTAAAATAAAAATCTTTTTAACTGCTAATGAGGTTATGCACCATCTTTTAATGCTGCAAAATAGTTTCAAGAAGCATAATTTTTGAATAATACGACAGGAAGGGTTTTTTTTATTATTTTTATTAGATTTTATTTTCCTACATGATTTCTTGAATAGTTGCCAGAATAAGACCCACATGTCTTAGACAGTCTCATGAAGACGTGAGCTAATTCTGCTCCTCGTGGAACAGGGTTGTAATTATAGCGTATGTTAAGTCACTGCACATTTCATATAAAATCAACTTAAATCTATGTAAAAATTGAGTGTTTTACTGTTACTTTAAGTAAATTTTTATTTTTTTGTGCTACCTTAGATTTTTCTTGTAATTTCAACACAATTATGATTTAAAATGCAGTTAACTATATGATTTCCATGCAAACAAGGCAAGCCATATTATAGAAAGTGTAAAATATTAATTGTAATAATGGAATAGTCTCTGTTTATGAGACTAAGAGATTAAGATTGATTTGTTTCTTAATTAAAGGGAAGAGTTCTCGAGACTGAGACAGTGTCCACCAGAGGGGTCTGACGATGCCAGTGTGGTGTCTAAATATTTTCTTCTGTGGGCCTGTCTTTTTCAATCACCTTCAGATTAGTTATGCCTACCATCTGAAATCCCTACCCCTTTGCATTCTCTGAGAGCATTAGCGGCCGGCTCGGGTAGAGAGCCTTTTTGTCTGAAGTCTGTGAAAAGGTGGGCCGCAGAGGGCTGGCCAGCTTCCCGACTCTCCCTGAAGGTGGGTAGTTAGAAGAGCCTAGACAAGCCTTGCTGATTTAACCTTTGCCTGCCCTGCCCTGCCAGGGGTGGCCACTAGATGTCAAGCTCATAATACAATTAGTGCATCTGTGCTGTTGACCTTGGCAACAGGGCTCACCACTGTTCCGTTAAGTGTTAATACTGAATCTGAGTGTTAACTAGAGATCCCGCGAGCTTGCTCTGTGCACGCAGCTTATCAAACGCCCATCTAGTTCAGCACAAGTGTTTATAGTTCTTAAAGAAGAGAAAACGGCTTTCTTTTGTGTAGCTATTGCATCTTGAACTGTTTAATTAACCCTGCAGGTGCCGAGGCACTTTGTCTTAATTCGTTGGCATGCGGGTCCTCTTTTCGAGAGTGACCTTCACTGCACTGTGTGATAATTCTATTGTATGATTTGTACACATGCAGAGTCACTGGCTTCAACGACCCTGGCAGTGGCTTTTCCAGGATGATTTTTTGCATATGTGCAAACTTTGCCCATACAAATGAAACAGTGTCATGACATGACTACAAATAATGGAAATGATGTAATCACCTGGCCCCCAGTACGAGCAGTCTAATGGTCACAGTTGATCCCAGCCTTGTTCCTGGACACAGGATGGCTCCTGCCCTTTAGGGCTGTTTAGACGTAGCCATTTCACATCTACGTTGTTTTGCTCATTTGTTTATTTCTGTGCATAGTGGACCTGAGCAGTGGCCAGTGTTTGGGTGGTTGCATAGGTACTTTCAAGGCAACATGTCATGAAATACCACATTTAATTTCATGTGTCGAATCTGTGAGACCACACCCTCTGAATTTAAAACATCCACATCTTCACCAGAAGTAACGCGTGGCAAAACCTCGCTTTCACCCTCTCAGGAAATTTTGATTGAAATTGTTTGCATCAGCTGACATATTTCAGGTGTGTGCATTTTTCACTAGGCACGGATAGTGACGCATGGGCATTCACCACGAGCGTGCTGCAGCTCTGTGAAAGGACGGTTGTGCAGCCCTGAAGAGTAACGGACACCTCACTCGGTGCTGGGCGCAGTCAGAGCAAATGCAGGTGTTGTCCTGCTGCCATCTGCATGCGCCTGTAAAGGAGACGGTGTCTTGCTCCCGGTGCTTCGCCGCACGGATTAAAAGCTGCAAATGTTTCAAGCAGAAGACAGTTGGCGACTGTGCCACAGGTGGCCGTGACTTAACAAATTCGAGATGCGGGCCTCCGAGCAGGCACGCAGGAGCGTGCGGGTCAGAGCCGGCGTTGCGCATAGCAAGAGTGCCCTCCACCGTTCAGCGCGGGGCACACGAGCTTCGAGGTCTCAGGAAAAGGACAGAAAATTTTTCTATTGCGTCTGGAATTTCTTCTACATTGTTAGACACAGTAGGGGTCTCTATTTGTCTCCTCCTGCTTCACAGCTTGGGCTCAGTATGTGATAATTCATCTTTCTTTATGGGATTCAAAGCTATCATAAGGAGTTAAAAAGAATTAATTTGCAAGAAAATAAGTGTCTCCTAACAATTTAGGAAAACTTGAAAAATGCTCTCTAGATTTTTAAGAGACAGAAAAGTATAAAGAAAGTACGTTTGCCTTTCCTGAAGATCCACGTGGCATTTTAAAATCATTAAAGTGGAGAAGTTAACATCCCTTTTCCTGTGCTAAGCAAGTTTTGCTTCTTTTGTTAATTGCAATTAATTAAAATGTGTTGCAAAAGTGCAGCAGAATAAAGGTGAGCTTTTGAGATGGATAAAATTATAAAATACCTGTTTTACTCCTACTTTGTAAGTGGTTAGCTTATTTACAAGCCACTGTACTCCTTGAAAAGAGAAAATTAAAAAACCTTGCTAAGAACTGTAGTTTGGATTTTTTAAAGAAACATTATGTCTCAAATGGTCTTATATATATCACCATGATGTTTTTCACTTGTGCCTTTAAAAAGGTCATCAGGGCTAAAAATTCTGCCTATCTTCTGGTACATCATTTTTAGAAGACAGTGAAAACATAATACCTATGTATTCTGTGACAGGCCAGGAATTAAAGCTGAGAGAACAGTGGAACAGTTTGAGAGGCTCCTTTTGCCCTGAGAGAGTCAATCCTAAGAATAGGAATGCTTTTGTTAGGCGTTAGGTGTATATTAGTGAGCAGGAAAAAAATCCATGTCTTTAAAAAACTATCATCTTTGAAGCTGCCTTTTGTTAGCTGCTTCCTCTAAATGGCTGGTGGGACCTTTCCCCCTCTTCAGTACAGCTGAGAAACAGAAAACTTGCTCAAGAACGTATGCACGGTGATAGAGACAGAAACCCCGAGAATCTTAAATATAAATAGCAAATGTTGGGATAGCTGTAAACTATACCGAAATAACTATAATTTTTAGTCTCGATGGTGCAGGTAACCGTGGCAACAGGGGGTTGATACATGTTGACATCAGCAAAGGAGGGTTACCCAGAGCAGCTTCCGGTACCTTCTTCACATTCAGATGAAACCAGAGCAGCAAGTGTGTGTGGGACCTTCTCAAGGTAGTCTTGGCCGACATTCCTGCTCAGCTGTATCACTTGCTGAATTGGTTGGCATTTTTCTTAACTTGTCCTAATATAATCTTTACGTACTACAAGATTCCTGCCTAATTACAGTTTAATCCCTTGCCTATTTACAGCTTCAAATCTCTTGGTTATGGAACAGTGTGCAAAAAATAAATTACTTTGGCCATATTAACTAATGGATGTAATAACTTCTATTTTTGAAGCATAAAGGCCAGTTAAAAATGTAAGTTTAATGAAAAGATGGTTAAATACATTTGAATCTGACATAAAATATTGGCTTTAAACAATGGCAAGATAAAGTGCTTTAGAAATTATATGACGAAATTGGGAACTGCATTCAGATTTTTCCCATATGGGTTTTCTTGTTGCAGAAAGCATTTAAAAATAAGCAAAAAGTGCTGTATTAGCACATACACACTGTAACGTGTTGAGCATCATCACGAGAAGAGCCGTGGAAGCAGGTTATAATAACTTATTTTAATTCTTTCACTCTGTTCAGAGGCATCAGAAGTCAACACTCTGACTCTGCTTGTCGATGAAGTGTCTTGCTACTTCTAAAGATTTCTATCCTTAGTAAAATATGCTCACTTTATTTCCTACAAATCAGTTCAGTTGAAGTGCTTATTATTGTTGTTTAATAACATTCTTAAAGTATGCAGACAAAATTTCAATTTTGTATGTGATATATCAGAGTTTTTTCCCCTGTATTCTTTTTGTTCAAGACTGTGTTGTGAAATTTGGCCTTATCGATAACTTTCATGGAACGATTATCACAATCCCATTTTGGTAGTGAAATAGTCATAGCTTGAGCAGGTGAGAATAATCGTGGAAGTAAACATATTATTGGTATTTTATGCCAATGCTAATAGAAATTATACATGGCAATTCTAATTGCCCAAAATAAATCTAAATTGTATGAAAAGAATTTTTTCCTTCACTAATTATAGTTTTTAAGGTATGTTTTAGTCAAAAGTCAAATTTATAATTGAGCTTTGCTTATAAAATCCAACAATTGCCTGTTTCCTTCGGTTCTTTAACAAAATAAACTGTTAACAGGTCCAAATAGTCAAAATGCCATATTTTTTTTTACACAATTTCCTTCTTCAACTTTTAAGAAGTATAAGTAGAAGATTATTTTACTTTGACAAGAATATCTGAATTATATTGAGGTAATTATCCTGTGTAATTGCTTTAAACAAAATGATTTTTTTATTTGACAGAAAGTGCCAAAATATTCTATGCACATTTTCTGCAATTGATAAAAACTTGTAATTTAGCAAACCTACTGATGAGAAAAAGTGAAATTACCTATGGGAACACTTCCCAACTTCCTTGAATTTAGAAGTGAACTCTAGAAATACTTAACACATAAAAAACTAATGGAAATGTAAAAATGCAAATCATTAAGGTAAACAGAAATTTGTTTTGGTTAAGACCTTTGAAAAAAGCACAAGATCTTTGTGAAAAGCAAAAGTGGTATTTCTCTGTGTCACATATTATAGTTTGTTACAAAGAAAATCTGGGAAATGTTCATTTCTAAAAATATAATTTAGTTATGTTAATTCTTTTAACACTGAACTCCCTTTAAATGATGCAGAAATCAACCTAAGTTTAAAGCATGTTTTCAGTGAACTGTCCCTGATATATAGTCATAAAGAAAAAATATTCTTTTAATAAGATATATACTGTATAAAATTCTAAATTTATATACCGTGTGAAAGTTTTTGTATACCGTATAAGCTATACATTTTATCTCCTCCAAGGAGTTAAGTGTAGAAAATATTTCAAGGAATTAGCAATTTTTAATTCTTGGGATTTTCCATAATACTTTTTATTCATAGCTTAAAAATATTGGAAAACAACTTTTTAAAATATTCTCTTCCTTGTTTAGTTATAATAATTTTTTATATATATCTGATTGCTTAGGGCAGATGAACTTTTTAATGGCCACTTAGTTTTTTTTTTAATACGTAGGTCTGCATACCATTCCACTCTTAAAAAGAAATTGAAAAATAAAAATTCTTTGCATTTTTGTAACAATTTCTAGAATACATGACTAGAATTTGACATAGTCCTTACTTCTTATCAATCATTAAGACATTATTTACCTGAAGATTTTAGGCTGTTGTTTTTGTTTGTTTGTTTTTGCCTTATTCCATAACCTTAGCAGGTTTAAAATTAGATTTTGCGTACATTGGGCAGAGCTGAGCACCCCGAGCATTTATTTTGTTGGTGTGCCCATCTGCAGTATAGATCAGCTGTGTCTTTGCTTCCAGCCATAGTCACCCCCCTTGCAGATGCCTCTTGGATTCCTTCCTCCACACAGCAAGGAGGCTCCTGCTGTAGTCTGATCTTCAGCACCGAATTTAGTTTGAAAGTCTTATCAGGCTTTATGGGCTGCAAGCTCCAACTTCTTTTCCCTTGCAAATGGCTTAGCCAGTGAAGAAAATGCTAATTGAACACTGCCAATAATTTTTTAAAGGCATGTATAAATTACCTGGATATAATGGCCTCGTGGAGAGTCACAGAGTGGCCTCAGAAAATATTTTCCTTTTCCAGTGGAGGAACTATGTGTTTTTACAGGACATTTTTTTTTAATTAGATTTCTCTATTGAACTCAGTGCTGAATTATTCTTTTTCCAAAACTGTAAAAGAAAAAAATTGGTGACATTTTAGCAAATACATTTGATGTTATAACAGTGAATTATTTGGGGGACAGACTTAAGGATGTTTTGTTCTCACGCTCAACTGTGCACATTTAACAAAGCTGACTCACAGCTGTCATTGCTCTGTGCAGACTGAGTTGTTGCTGTCACTCCATCCACAAACTGACAGAAAGCACTTATGAGGTGGTGGTATCCAGGCCAGCACATGGAGCCTGAGTAATTATTGGGACTTACTTTTCACCCCAACTTACCAAAAACTGGGAGCTAGAAATGCTGTTGTATGTTGGTTTCTCGTTCCTGTACAGCTATTTATTTGATCAGGTGTGAATTAGAGTCGTTCGTTAAACGTGGTTGTTATTCGGCACAAGAGGGTAAGGGGAGACAGAGGAAGTGGCTGCCTACAACAGTAATTAAACATGTGTAACCAATTAGAGGGTTTTCCACTATGGCACAAGCATATAATTTGCTAGGTCTTTCTATGAGAATGGATGAAAATAGGTACAGAAAGTGTGTCTGACTACAACATTCTCATGTTAAACATGTCAACGTAAATGAACTTTAAATATATAATTTCTAGTTTGTTAGCAAACCACTGAACTCTATTGGCTAATAACAATAACATGTAATTTTAGTTCATTTTGCCAAGAAATATTGCATCTGACAGAGCCAATTAATTGTATTAAACATGATTAATTTTAGGCCTAGGTTATATTGATATTAATTTGGCAAATTCCGAAATGTAGAGGTGGACCCTACGTGTGCAGGAGTTCAAAGGCATAGAAAGATACTGGACTGACCTGCTCCAACTCTTAGTGGGAGGGGGGTATTGTTTTTCTGAGCAGATGCAAAAAGTGCTCCTGTTTTCTTTGTTACATTTACAAATGAAAGTATGTAGCTGAAATTTCCTAGATGAAATAATGCCCGTGGATCTGGAAGGTCCCACAGAAGGACAATCCGGCTGTGACGTCCCGCGCAGACGGTGCATCTGCGGTCCGGGAGGGGACGGACGGGTGCGCTGAGCGATGCTGAGCCGACTGGCAAAGGCATCTCTAATTTTGCTGGAAACAGGAAGCCCGATGGCAGAGGGAGCCGTAATGAGCCCGTCGAAGGCGGCTTTGTGCCGGCAGACAGGGCAGCTGCGGACCGTATGACGGTATCGGAAATCGATGGCGTCTATGGAATTCCATTAAGCAGCAGTATCCACAACTGATAGAGGCTCATAATTTGATGGATTGTGCTAAGAAAATGATTAGCTAGCTAGAAAGAGTCGTAGAATACACACGCTGGGACGTCAGAAATGTTGAAGTGGGGTAATTTGTACAGAATAAAAAATATTGATTTTACCACGTGCAAAATTTCGAGGCGGAGGGTGGGCGGCGCGCCCCGCTGACGCTCTCTCGTTTTGCAGGCGCCCCGGGGGACGGCGCGGAGGAGGCGGACAGCGGGCCCGAGAGCCGCAGCGCAGGCGAGGAGACCAGCGTCTGCGAGCAGTGCTGCGCTGAGTTCTTCAAGTGGGCCGATTTCCTCCAGCACAAGAAGAACTGCCCCAAGAACCCGCCGGTGCTGATCGTGCACGAGGATGAGCCCGCGCCGCCCTCCGAGGACTTTCCGGAACCTTCTCCCGCCAGCTCCCCGAGCGAGCACACGGAGAGCGAGGCCGCCGAGGAGGCGGAGGGCGCGGAGGCGGAGGCGCGCGCGGCCGGCAGGGAGGCCCGGGAGGCCCGGGAGGCCGAGCCCATGGACGTGGAGCCCCCAGCGGAGCAGGGCTTGGCGGGCCCCGGCGCCCCCGGCACGGCCCGGCCCGCGCCCGCCCCGGCGCCCGCGCCCGCCTACGGCATGCCCAGCACCAACGTGACGCTGGAGACGCTGCTCAGCACCAAGGTGGCCGTGGCGCAGTTCTCCCAGGGCGCGCGCGCGGCGGGCGGTGCGGGCGCGGGCGGCGGGGTGGCGGCGGCGGCCGTGCCCATGATCCTGGAGCAGCTCCTGGCCCTGCAGCAGCAGCAGATCCACCAGCTGCAGCTCATCGAGCAGATCCGCAGCCAGGTGGCCCTGATGCACCGCCAGCCCCCGCGGCCCTCGCTCAGCCCCGCGGCCGCCCCGAGCGCGCCGGCACCCGCGCCCAGCCAGCTGCCCGGGCTGGCCGCGCCCCCGGCCCTGCCGCTCTCGGCCGCCGCCCCCGGCCCCGCCGCCCCCGCCGCCTTCGAGGGCCCGCAGCCCCTGTCGCGGCCGGCGTCGGCCGCCAGCACCCCCGGTGGCCCCGCGGCGCCCTCCGAGCCTGCGGCCCCGGGCCCCAACCCGGGCACCCCGCAGCCCCCCAGTGCCAGCACGCCCCCCGGCCCGGGCCCCGCACCGCCACCGGGCTCGGCCCCCAGCCTGCCGGGCCCACTTCTACCTCACACCTCCGCGAGCAGCGTCATCTTCCCCAACCCGCTGGTCAGCATCGCGGCCACGGCCAACGCCCTGGACCCGCTGTCGGCCCTCATGAAGCACCGCAAGGGCAAGCCCCCCAACGTGTCAGTGTTCGAGCCCAAGGCCAGCGCCGAGGACCCCTTCTTCAAGCACAAGTGCAGGTTCTGCGCCAAGGTCTTCGGCAGCGACAGCGCGCTGCAGATCCACCTGCGCTCGCACACGGGCGAGCGGCCCTTCAAGTGCAACATCTGCGGGAACCGCTTCTCGACCAAAGGCAACCTGAAGGTGCACTTCCAGAGGCACAAGGAGAAGTACCCGCACATCCAGATGAACCCCTACCCGGTCCCGGAGTACCTCGACAACGTGCCCACCTGCTCGGGCATCCCCTACGGCATGTCGCTGCCCCCGGAGAAGCCCGTGACCACCTGGCTGGACAGCAAGCCCGTGCTGCCCACGGTGCCCACGTCGGTGGGGCTGCAGCTGCCTCCCACCGTCCCTGGCGCGCACGGCTACACCGACTCCCCCAGCGTCACCCCCGCCAGCCGCTCCCCGCAGAGGCCCTCCCCCGCCTCCAGCGAGTGCACCTCCCTGTCCCCTGGCCTCAACAACCCCGAGTCCGGCATCCTGGTGGCCGCCGAGTCCCCGCAGCCGCTCCTCAGCGCGTCCCTGACAAAACCAGAGCCGCTGGGCCTGCCCGGCACGAACGCGAGGGCTGGGGACTCCCCGGCTGCAGGCCCGGCCTGCTCGGCGCCCATGTCTGCGGCCAGCGCCATCCCGGCCGGCGATGCGTCTGCGGGCCTGGGCAGCCCCGGGCTCTCGGTCGTCCCCGACCCATTCAAGGCGCAGTTTCCTTTCGGCGGGCTGCTGGACTCCATGCAGACTTCGGAAACCTCAAAGCTGCAGCAGCTGGTGGAGAACATCGACAAGAAGATGACAGACCCGAACCAGTGTGTCATCTGCCACCGCGTGCTGAGCTGCCAGAGTGCCCTGAAGATGCACTACCGGACGCACACGGGCGAACGGCCCTTCAAGTGCAAGATCTGTGGCCGCGCCTTCACCACCAAGGGCAACCTGAAGACGCACTTCGGCGTGCACCGCGCCAAGCCGCCCCTGAGGGTGCAGCACTCCTGCCCCATCTGCCAGAAGAAGTTCACCAACGCCGTGGTGCTCCAGCAGCACATCCGCATGCACACGGGCGGACAGATCCCCAACACGCCCCTGCCCGAGGGCTTCCAGGACGCCATGGACTCGGAGCTCGGCTACGAGGAGAAGAACGCGGAGACCCTGAGCGGCTACGACGATGACATCGACGACAATTCCATGGAGGAGGACGCAGAGCTGAAGGACGCCACCGGCGACGCATCCAAGCCACTGCTGTCCTTCGCGGGGTCCTGCCCGCCCTCGCCGCCGTCGGTCATCTCCAGCATCGCCGCCCTTGAGAACCAGATGAAGATGATCGACTCTGTCATGAACTGCCAGCAGCTGACCGGCCTGAAGTCCGTGGAAAATGGGTCCGGGGAGAGTGACCGCCTGAGCAACGACTCCTCGTCGGCCGCGGGCGACCTGGAGAGCCGCAGCGCGGGCAGCCCGGCCCTGTCCTCCTCCTCGTCCTCGCAGGCGCTGTCCCCGGCCAACAGCAATGGCGACAGCTTCCGCTCCAAGTCGCCGGGCCCGGGCGCCCCGGTGGAGCCACAGGAGATGGTGCTCAAGACTGAGAGGCCAGACAGCCCGCCCCCTGCCCCAGGAAGCGGAGGCGCCCTGGACCTGACAGCTGGCCCCCCTGGCCGGCCAGCCATCAAGGAGGAAGCCCCCTTCAGCCTGCTGTTCCTGAGCAGAGAGCGGGGTAAGTGTTGGAGCACTGTGTGTGGTGTCTGTGGCAAGCCCTTTGCTTGCAAGAGCGCGTTGGAAATCCACCACCGCAGCCATACTAAGGAGCGTCCGTTCGTCTGCACGGTCTGCAGGCGCGGGTGCTCCACTATGGGTAATTTAAAACAGCACTTACTGACACACAGATTGAAAGAGCTGCCTTCTCAGGTGTTTGACCCCAACTTTGCTCTAGGTCCCAGCCAAAGCACTCCTAGCCTGGTCTCCGGCACGGCACCCATGATCAAAACGGAAGTGAACGGCCACAGCAAGGCCATCTCGCTGGGCGAGGGCCCGCCGCTGCCGGCGGGAGTCCAGGTCCCTGCTGGGCCTCAGACAGTGATGAGCCCGGGCCTCGCGCCCATGCTGGCCCCCCCACCGCGCCGGACGCCCAAGCAGCACAACTGCCAGTCCTGCGGTAAGACCTTCTCCTCGGCCAGCGCCCTGCAGATCCACGAGCGAACCCACACCGGGGAGAAACCGTTCGGCTGCACCATCTGCGGCAGGGCCTTCACCACCAAGGGCAACCTCAAGGTAAGAACACGGCAGGCCCCGGCTGCCTCGGCTCCCAGGGCCACAAGGGGACTTACCCGTGGATGGCCACATCCGCCACCTGCCATAGACACATCAGCAGGGTCGTGCTCTTGGCCAGAGGAATGAGATGCCTTGTGTGTGAGCGTGTGTGCATGTTTGTATGTGCGTAATGTGTGCTGTGCGGGGTCACGTATGTCTGTGCAATGTGTATGTACGTGCATGTGAGCGTGTGTATGTGTTTTATGTATGTAACGTGCGGGGTGTAGGGTCATGTGTGTGCACGTGTGTGCACATAGTGTGTGGTACATGGGTCATGTATGAGCGTGTATGTGTAATATGTATGGCAGTCGTGTGTGCATGTGAGTGTGCACGTACATGTGTACCATCGTGTAGTGTATTCACACGTGTACAGCGTGGGTATCATGCACGTGTGTGTGTGGTATGTCTAATGTGTGCACGCACACTGATGCAGCGGCATCCTGTTAAGCGGCTGTGAGAGGAACTCGAGTCTGGGCTTCTCCCTTCCAGGGCTCGTGGAGCTGAGCATCTGATGGCTGCGGCCTGTTTCGGGGCTGCGGGGAGGGCACACACTTTGCAACTTAGTGGGCAGGCCCAGGGCCCAACGCTCTCTTGAGTCTGATACAAAATAAGCGTGGCCTTTAATGCTCACACATGATACAAGTAATGCAAAGCTAAGGAGTGCTCAGCGGCTTCTAGAGGCTTCTGTCCGCGTGGCTGCCGAGAGGGCCCACGGAGGGGCGCGTGGTGAGAAGCTCCCAGGTGCGAGGCAGGAAAGACGCCAGGGTGTCTGTGTGTGAGATCACGGCAACGCCGTGCTTGCTCGGGAGCGCAAGGTGTGAGGACGGGCGGGGTGACGCCTTCAGGCCTGTGCTTTTGCCGGATCTCGGCTCAGAGGGCTGTTTCCGTCCCATGTACGGTGCACGTTTGCGAAGCCAGCGTGTGTGGAGAGATCGATACCTGCACCTCCGTGGGTGTGCGTCGGTGGAATGGGGGTCGCTGGGGGCCCGCTGGCCTCAGGTGGCCCCAGGATGCTTTAGAATTCATGTTTCTTTCTTGTTTGGGAGAAAGCAGGAGAGACGCAAAGAGTTCGAGTATTAGAAGATGTAGGGGGTGAGGGCACACAGGAGAGCTGGGGCCCTGGTGAGGCAATGGGGCAAGACCCTTGACCCTTGGCATTCTAGAACATTCTCTGGGTGGCCTCATAGCTTTTACACCTTAGGGGAAAAGTTATTCCAACGTGTGTCTGTGGAGAGAACATGTTCATTAACTTACATTTGGCGGTTTTGCTTTTTGTATCCAATAAGACGAAGTGCTCCCTGTGTGAGCAGAAGGCGCTCAGAAAAGCTCACCCGAGCGTGCTCTGTTGTCCTCACACACGCTCAGGATGGGGCGGCGCTCGTGCGACGGTATGGACAAGACAGCTCCGCCTCGCGTGTGCGGACTTGCTTACCTGTGGGCTGTCTCTCGTGTCTCACACAGGTGCACATGGGGACACACATGTGGAATAACGCTCCTGCCCGGCGTGGCCGCCGCCTCTCGGTGGAAAACCCCATGGCGCTGCTAGGGGGCGACGCCCTGAAGTTCTCGGAAATGTTCCAGAAGGATCTGGCAGCTCGAGCAATGAACGTCGACCCCAGTTTCTGGAACCAGTACGCTGCGGCGCTCACCAACGGGCTCGCCATGAAGAACAACGAGATCTCTGTCATCCAGAACGGAGGCGTCCCCCAGCTCCCCGTGAGTCTGGGGGGCGGCGCCATGCCCCCCCTGGGCACCGTGGCCGGGGGCATGGACAAAGCGCACACCGGCAGCAGCCCGCCCCTCGTGGGCTTGGACAAGGCCAGCTCAGAAACGGCAGCCAGCCGTCCGTTCACGAGGTTCATCGAGGACAACAAGGAGGTCGGCATAAACTAGCTGAGCACCCCGCGACTCGCCCCACGCGTCCGGTCCTGGGTCCGTGTTCCCAAGTTGGAGCGTCAGGCTCTGACCCTTCTCGCCAGGTCCTCACTAAGATTTTACTCGCCACAGAAAATACTTCCACCGTGTGGCTGCCGGGAGGTCATCTCGTAAGCGCTGCTGGCACCTCCCTCAAGTGAGTGTGACTGCTCTTGAGACCGCCGCAGCCTTTTAAATCAATTTCAGTCAAAAAAAAGAAGTGCTAGGAAACCACGTTAGGAACAGGAAGCACTCAGACCACATCTGATCGCTCCTCCTAAAACCTGGTGATCTCTGCAAGGGGGGAGGCCATCCCCTGCGGGGTCCCAGTGACGCTCATGTGCTGGTTTTGTTTGACCTGGTCAGAAACTTGAGCTATGTTTTTAGAACTCTTCATCTACAGAAGTGGTTCCGCCCTCCCAGTGCTGTGTATCACGACAGTATCTTCGTCCGTAGTATTTATAACGTTAAGATTATGCGGGTAACAGACAATGTAAGAGCCCCAACCTTAAATGAAGCTTTTGTACTGCAGAATACATCTGGCTATGTGATTTTTTTTTTAAAGCAACATTTGTTTTACTATAAATAAGTGAATTATTTCAATGCAGGCAAAATTGTGACGTTCTATTGGGAAAGATAGCATGCTTTCTGTGTGCAAGTACCTGTCAGTAACAAGCCTTTTTTTTTTTTTTTTTTTTTTTAATTTAAATGTTTGTAGCTGCTATGTGGACAGTTGTTTTCTAGTGTGGTCTGTAGCCCAATGATTGGGAAATAAGTTACAGACAAACATCACCGTAAATTATTCACAACATTATAAACAGTTGTGAGTAAATATTTCACATTATCAAAGCTGTACAATAAAAAGGTAATGTTTGTATAATGTGGTTGCAAACTCTTAATTTATACTATTGCACTTTTAGTATTTTGTATTAGGGAGGTTTGTCTATAATTTGAAAATTTAAAAAGATGTAAAGTATTTTATAAATAGTACTTCAGTTTAAGGAAAATGAAAAAAAAAACTGTTACAGTTTCTTGTTTTGTCTTAAGGTCAAAAAATATGAGAAATCTATGCTACTTAAAAGCCACCGAGACTTGTCAGCTCCTCAATAAAATAGGGCCTGCCGTTTCTTAAATTAAAATGATTTATTTAACTTTTTTACAAAGCCCATGTAAAAACTGTGACCACCCCTATCGAAACTTGGATGAATTAATCTTAGGACTGTGACGGCAGTGTGAGCCAGGAAAGAACTAGAACGCTGGGCAGGTATAATTTCACCGTGAGCCGCTCTGTCTCTTTCTCACACACCACAGACAGGATTTTGGCTTCCTCGGGGCTCTGGCCACTGAGAGCAGTGAACCGGAGAGACAGCAAGTGTCCGGCGAACGATCAGTCATAACTCCGAAATTTTCTTCGTTCCTGGTTTATTTATTATCTTCTCGGACGGAAGCTAAGCACAACATCCTCTGATCGTTCAGAATACGACCTCACGCCGACGACGGCGTCTAACCTGCGTCCAGGAAGGAGAGGGCCGGGGCTGGTTGGCAGGCCTGGCTCCGAGCCTGGCGCGGCGTCGCGTGACTACCTCATTGTCGTGCGTCGCAGGCGTGTGGAACCTGACGCCACGGCCTTCCAACAGCGGCGTCGTGGAGGAGACGCGAGGGTAGCTGGGTAGCGGCGCGACGATCGGACAGTGACGTCTTCTCAGTTGAGACAGAAAAACAACAATCTTCCTAACAACAAAATCCCTGCAGGAGGATGGGCTATTCCTGCCAGCGTGTCATTTAACGAAAAGAGTTTCAAAGACTCGTTAGCTGTTTATTTCTGTTGGAAATGAACAGCGAACTCCACAACTCTGTTTTCCACGGTGGTGAGGTGTGACTTCCCGGGTTACCCCATCTCTCCTCGCAGGATGAGTGACTGGGGGGCGTCGCAGGCCTTGGGAAGAGCAAACCGAGGTGGCTCGATGTTGCTGTGTTTCAGCAGTTGAATGTTCTGTTATTTATGTGTGTCCTTTTGGTGTGGCTTTCTTTCGTTAGTATTTCGTGCCATGTGGTGTTCTCTCTTCTCCCAAAAGGATGTGTATATAACTTAAGACAAGGAAATGTAAAGTACTGTAAATAAGATGGCTGATGAAGGTACAGTGAGACCGCGCTGTGTTCAGGGCCACGTCGTCCCTCTCTGCGTGGTGAAGAGAGACGCTATTTTTATATTATAACACCATGTGGGGCGAGGGGCCTCCCTGAACCAGCTGGGAGTTGTTACCTAGATCCAATATTTTTTATTATTAAATCTTGTGGCTTGACACATCTGCTGATTGAAATGGATGTCTTAGTCTAGGTTACTATTTTTGTCATATAGAATTGAATAAAATGCAGGATGTAATATTATTTCTGAATCGCGTTCCTTGATTCTTCCAACAGAAAAAGTGCAGTCTGAGGTGGACACACGTCCACGGTGTTTCTGCGAGGGAAGTCGGCAAGGGTTGACGGCTTAGATTTAAGCATTATCTAAGTGTATCTTGGTGGGTCCTGAAACCTTTATTTTTTGCTTTTTTCCAAAATAAAAATGCATCCTCCTAATTGTGGGGTTTTTTACATCTATGACGGAAGATGCCGTAGAAAACGCCCACGGGTTAGACTCTCAGCAGTATCCAAAAATGACTGCACTCGGAACCGCCCACCTGCGTTAAGTGAAAATATCGGCTTTTCAGGCCACTTGAGCAAATAGACGTACGTCAGGTCACATGACAGGAAAGGACGTGGACAGGGACGTGCTCTCGGTGTCCACAAAGGCAGGGGACGGCCGTGAGCCACGGACGTCAGTGCTGTGTGAGTTCCAGATGGGGGGAGCACACTGATTTGAAATAAGCTTTACCTCACTGGTAATATTTGATAAGACTAGAACTTTAAATAATTTTATAGCTCCTGGATTTCAAGATATATAATCCACTTCTTTTTCTTCTTTTTTTTAAAAAAATTTTTTTTAAATAAGGAACTACTCATACCTAGAAGCCACAGAAATTTTTTACCTGGGAAGTGCCGGGCAACTTTTAAGGACTGAGAAAAGGTACTAACCACTAAACTTACCTGCCCAGGCCAGCCTTCCAGCAGGTAGCAAAAGCCTTAGAAAATAAACCATGCTGATTTCAGTGCTAGAATAGAAATCATAAAATCTAAACTGACTAAATCAGATACCAAATCAAATTTTTAAAAAGTAAGAAGATAGTAAAAAATCTACAGCCATTTAAAGTAATTAATATAAATTAAAATGTAAGGGAAAAAGGGTTTACTTCTTTTATTGCAAAAATACCTTCAGACATAAAATCAGAGGTGTTCTGGCTCATCCAGCCCGGACACACATTTCCTTATGACGCCAACCACTGCCCCGGACGGTGCGTCAGAGAATCGGAAATGCCAGCGGTCCCTAAAAATTATATGAGTACATTTCTACCCTAAGTTTATTACAGGAACCATTAACATGTAAACATTTGAGCTAATTAAAAAGTGTTGCTAAAGAGCTAAAAAGCAATTGTTTTCAGACTCCCCACTGTTCAGTTTTGTCCCCGTGGAAGCTCGAGGCGTGGGGTTCCCTACCTGCCCTTCGCCGCCCTTGGCAGGGTCACCGGGTCCCCACTTTTGCATTTTACAAGGCCGCGGCAGGCGTCGGGGTGTTTCTTTATTAATGGGCTGTGCACACGTTTCCAGCCCAAGTGACTTCAAATCACTGCATTTGTTGTGGTGGTTTGTCTAATGACACGGAAGTCCAAACCCCTCATTTCTTTCTCTGGTGCACGCTCGGGGCGGGTGACAACCTTGCGCCTGTGCCCCGCTAGCACCCCGGCCGGGCTCCAGCCCTTTGTGTTAAAATCCTGTGCTCATTTGCTAATTACTGGTACCGAGATAAAGAGTGAGCACTTGTTTATTCCTTTGAAAAGTTTCTTCCAACACAGAGCTTCATTGAAAAAAAGAGGGCGAGAAACGTTTATACCAGCAGGTCTGTTTGCTGATTTTTAGCTATGTTAAAATTTGATCTACAAAATATTCTACATAATACTAGGAAGAAAATTAAATTCCCCTTTCTTTTTCTCTTAAGAAGGAAATACTGGGTGCTAGTTCTCAGCATTCTTTGCGGAGGGGAAAGTTGAAATCACAGCAGAGGTGTTTTTCTCCCATTCTCCTTCCGGCTTTTCTGCACCAGGTTGGCAGACTGGGGGGCCCCGGCACACCCCCAGTCGGTGTGCGCAGTGGGGGGCCCAGGGAGGGGGACTGAAGCAGAGAGAGGATTTCTAACTCCACTTCCTCACCTGTAATAAAGGGGTAGAATTTGCTGATACTCCAATCCTTTCCAGTTCTAAAATTCCATGGTTTATTTTTAAAGAACTACCACTATTGTACACCTTTCTTTTTCCCCAAAAAATTCACTAGATAGACTGATGGTATTGATGTATAGAGAGAAAATATGAGTGATTACCTAAAAATATTCTTCCATAGATATGAAAAATCTATTACAAATAGATGACAAATCTATTACAAACTTTCCTAAAGAAACTATGTGGAATCATTTTTTGACCATGAAAAAATGTGTTTGTATCTTTGATGTTAGAAAAAAAATTGAATTTATTGATGCTTTTAAAAATGCAACTATATTTAAGGCAAAATAAAGTCAGACTCTATGAGCATCATGGTTACTGCATATTCTATCAGAAAAGAGACTTCTAAAACTTATTTGCTTTTTCTGTGTGTATGACGCCCAGGTACGCACACAGGCCCTCATTAGGAAAATATGTATTCAAAAGAGTAAACAATTTAAAGCAATGGTTATTTCTTACTGGTCTTTAGTAAAATATTAGAGAACCTAAACTCTTACCATTGGTGTTGGTGTCCTGGATCATAACTCTGTCTGCAGTTTTGGTCTTTTTCCTTTGAAAATATCGCAGACTGTCATTTGGACAGACCACCTCTAGCGCACACACTCACGACTGACGTAGCTTCGCACGGAGCACGGACAGCCCAGTGGGAAAATCGGAAAGTTGGCAAGACAGGAAAAAGCAGAGATGTCAGTGGTGTCAGATTACGTTTGTGTTCTGTTCTGTTAAAAGTTCTTTATATCAATAAATGAAAAACAAATGACTCACAGGTCATGCCAGGCAGGAAAAGATGCAAGAACTTGTTCCTATCGGTGCGAATCGCCCACTGTATGTGATTCAAACATGTGGAAATAAATGTTTGATTACAGCAATTCCAAATGTGATTATTTGTGAACACGGGAAATTTGTAAACCCTGCCCCAATACTTTCTAAGTCAGTATGATACACATATTTTTAAATTACAGAATGATCTATAAACTAGAATTTTTATAGCAAAGTGTGAGTTTTTCCTTCATTCCCCGTGGTATTTTAGGTACTCACTAATTTCATTTATTTGAGTTTTTCTGGCTTAACATGAAGAACATGTGAATTTTAATACCATTCACTCTTTACAAGTAGGGATAAAAATATCTCACAGACAAAATCATTGCTTTTTTATATAACTGGCAGATCTTTTGATTATATGTATGTTGTAAAATGTTTCTGTTTTATTTGATTTTTTTCCTATTTGCTGTATCAAGGACAACTAAGAACAGCTTTCAGCACGACCTCAATTTACCCAGAAGAAGTAGGTCGTGCCCACCCACCCTGACACTGCTGCGGAAGGGAGGTCTCCACGTCAAATGGCTACGGTTTTACAAATACGTAACAGAAAAGTACATAAAGACTTCCCCATGCATTCAAATAACTTAAAGATAAATTAGATTTTGCACATAAACCCATTTTACCCTTTGTTTTTTTTTTTCCTTTCTGATTTTTGGTAACAAAGCATTTCGTTCTGCCTTGAAGTACACAGGTGATCTGTTGGGCTGCGCATCTCACGCCACTTAAAGTGTTAGACGTAGACCAGCAAGAAAAGAGTTTTGTGACCCAGACATTTTAAGTCTGGGATTCTTAAAAATTGTACTGATGATTCAAAAGATGTAGGCACTGTTAAGGCTTTTTCTTTTAAAGATGACAGTTCGGTTATTTGACATTGACCTGTAGACTCTCATGCTGAATAGTAAATCGAACCAGCCTGTGATTCCACCCAAGACACTGCGAGCGAGATCTGTATTTATTGCTTCCTGAGAAAAGAGCTGCAAAACCTCACAATTTCACGGAGGGGCTTTAGGTGATTTGGGAAGATGAACTTCACCAATAAATATTTGTAAATAGTTTTTCCTGAGAAAAACTCTAAACGTTTTTCATCAGCTCATAGGATTTGAAAATAAAGCCCAGCGCATCGTGTACGTCAGCGAGCCCAGCTGGCGCCGTACCTGTCCTCGCGGCCTCGGAGACCCCGTGTGTCCATTCTCACGGCGTCGCCGTCTCTCACCAAGAATGAGCTCACGGCTTGGTTACTCTGTTTCTTCAATTTCTGTTTTAACCTTGACCCTGCCCACCACCTCTGCCAGCTATTTGCTGAAGAGCAGGCGTAGACCAAGTTTTAAATCACAGTAATAATTCGGTTATTTTCCAGGATGGCCCCCGAGGCTAAGCTCTGAACCCAATAATCTTTTTCTTCCACTGGCCTGAATGAGATTCTCAATCTTAGAAACACACACTCACTCGTCTTCAAAGAAATGAAAATCGTGGCTGGACTTGGTATTTAACTGAAGACAAATTCAAGATTTTCTCAAAAGCCCTGAAAAAGGAAACTCAGAGATGAGTTAGTGTCTTGACATCCTCCTTTGACTGCTGGTTTCAATTTGGCACAAACAAAGAGGGGTCCGGTGGGGCTCAGACCCACGCGCCGACCGGGCACAAAACACGTCCGTCTGTCCACCTGCTGCCTGCCTGAAGCACACGTTGTAAACCTGTTGAGAGGGGTCGCGCGTGCGCGTGTGTGTGTGTGTGTGTGTGTGTGTGTGTGTGTGTGTGTGTGTGAGAGACAGAGAGAGAGAGAGAGAGAGGCCGCGGCAGAGCGAGCGCGTTCGCTGCCTGCCTCAGAGATCAGTGCCTGTTGCCCGGGACCGACCGGCAGACGGGAGCACTGGCGGGTGGAAGCTCCGTTTGCCTGCAGTGTGTGGTTGATGGAGTTTAGCTTCATTGGCTTTGGGAGCATTAAAAAAAAATTGTAGGCTATGTAAAAATAGTACATGCTAGAAAATATTAATAGTATTTATAATCACAGAAAAAAACATCACCACGTCCAAATATCTAGTCTTTAGGAATGAGCTACAAAGAGAACATAAGTTTAGTAAGATCTTGCAGAGAAATGGCATTGCCTGTCTTTTGATGAAAGTTCACTTTTAAAAATCTTCTTAAATCCTAATCTTTGTCTTGCAAGTCTATGATAAGGACTAATTTAAATTGTTTCGGTCTTTATTACAACATTTAGTGGAAATTTCTACTTTATTGGGAAGCTGTATGGACCTGACTGTTTAAAATAAGAATCAACTTTCTACCCATAATTCAGCTCAGCAAATATCTATTTGTCCAGAATAACAAGCCGAAGTTTTTTTGGTTTTTTTTTTTTTTGAGACAGAGTCTCACTCTCTTGCCTGGGGTGAGTGCCGTGGCGTCAGCCTAGCTCACAGCAACCTCAAACTCCTAGGCTCAAGCGATCCTCCTGTCTCAGCCTCCCGAGTAGCTGGGACTACAGGCATGAGCCACCATGCCCAGCTAATTTTTTTTCTATATATATTTTTAGCTGTCCAATTAATTTCTTTCTATTTTTGGTAGAGACGGGGTCTCACTCTTGCTCAGGCTGGTCTCAAACTCCTGAGCTCAAACAATCCGCCCGCCTCGGCCTCCCAGAGTGCTAGGATTACAGGCGTGAGCCACCATGCCCGGCCCAAGCTAAAGTTTTTAAGTTGAAAATAATGCTGAGCTTAATTATTTATCAATGCATACTCCCTGAGATAAGAAAATGCTAGCTTTTCTAAACTTCTTAGACATAGATAAAGCAGTTAGCATATGTTTGCAAGGCTGACTTAATCATTATTATATTAGAAAATATTCAAAATTTCACAATCATTTAAATAGTCACATGTTTGATATTATTTGTATTTTCCCTGCTTTTGTAATTAAACAGATTGGAGCTTTTGTTTCAATGTGCTGCAGCTCCATCAGCAGAGTGCTGGCAGGGTGCTGGGTAGTCAGAATCACTCGCGGACGCGAGTCACCAGCTAAGGAGAGTGGGGGCGAGGATGGAGAGACCCTGGCAGGAGCCACAGCTCTCCCCGCCCTGTGGGAAACCTCCTCACTGGCTGTTGTCCTAAGAAGCTGTTGGTGACTTTCAATGTCCTTTGATTTTTAAGTAGAGTTAGCTTCATTTGGAAACAGGAAAACAACATAAAACATTCCAACTTTTCTAAATATTTAAAATAGTTTCCAAAATTAAAATGTGGCAAAACAAGGTTTCTGGCCACACAGGTGCCTGAAGCCACAGACGAGGAGGGAAGGTGCAGGGCTGGGTGTGGCCCCCCTTTCTGCGGCTGTTCTGTGGCCTGCGCGGGGAGCCCCAGAGCTCTGGCCCAGGGCCGTTGGTACATGCAAATTAGCTTTTGTCACTTGCTTCTTGGGTGATGACCAGGTCCCACGTTGGCTGGCATTGTTTCTTTGAGGTTCTCACCTGTCCAGGGGCCGCAGGCCTGCGGGGTGCTGGGGTGTCACACGAACATTCCTAAGTGCAGGCCCCCGCCTGGTGCTGGCAGCAGCCGAGGCCTGGATCCACTGGCGGGTGCGCTGGGCCAGCCCCTGCCCAGTCCCCACTTGCTGCCTGGACGTCACACTGGCTGCTCTGTGTGGCACGCCGAGACCCTGCCCCTAAGGCTCCTGTCGATGGACTTTAGCTTGATGGGCTTTGGGAGGATTAAAAAAATAATTGTCCCCCCTAGGACAAGGGTCCCCCCAGGACAGGGTCTAAACGTGGGGCAGGTGGGCTCCAGGCGGCCAGCCCGACGGGTGGGAGGGCAGCCCCCGCCGTTCCCCCGTGTGTGGCCAAAGTGCAGCGGGAAAGCCGAGTGCCTGGGACCTTCCGGAGGGCTGCGACTCGCTCCGCTTGAGTGGAGGCTGTCTGTCCAGGTCCCACCTGCGCCAAGACGTGAAGTCAACGCAGAGTCGCTGCCCTGGGAGGGAGGACCCTGTCCTCAGGGGGAAACCCTGTCCTGGGGGCGACCCTCATCCTAGGGGGAGGACCCCATCCTGGGGGCCCAGAGCCAGGTCTCCGTGAGCTGGCGGGAGGCCAAGCCCCGTCCCCCACCTCTGCCACAGGCTGGGCCGCGCCCTGCCCCTCTGTGCTCCAGGCAGCCGCCCCTGACAGCACCTCGTGGTGTCCGAATCCGCATGCCCTGTTGGGTGCTGTTCGGGTCCACATGACGCTGGTGATGCCCTGCTGTTCTATTTCAGATGGGGTCGCTCTTACGTTCTGGATCCGCAGGCTCAGAATAACCCACCCACAGCCAGTGGGCACCTGGGCTTCGGGCAGCTGCGGGCCCTGCCTTGGCCGGGGGGCAGAACGCGGGTCCCTGGTCGGGGACCTGCGACAGGTCCAGGTGGGAGGGAGTTGGATCTGAAGCGTCAGCGTCCTGGTGGACTGGAGTAGTTGGTTAGCTGTGATTACTGAACATAACTGCAGAGTTTAGTCCAGAATTAGCCCAGAAATTAATATTACATTCCACAGTTTAGAGGGAAGGATTCCAACAAGAAAGCTCTACAGCTGGGACATTTAAGGATGCTAAAATAAGACAAAAACACTCCTTAAATCCTTCTCCACCATTCCCGACCTTCCCAGTGGATGACAGGCGACAGGCAGGTCATAGAGGACTGATACATGGATATTGGCAGATGCCTCCTGCCGCCTCTGCAGGGCACCGTTGGCAGGAGAGGGAGGCCAGCGCGCCGGGCGTCTGCCCTGGGGAAGCCGCGTCTCGCCAGGAGGCAGGCCGTGCTCAGCCCACAGCTGGCGTCCTCCCTCCACGACTTGTCCCACGTCCCCTCCTTGGAGGTGTTTTGTCCCACAGAACAGGGGTTCTCCACCTGTGCGGGCATCAGTGTCACCTGGGGGTTGGCAAAACCACAGGTTCCTGGGCCCACCCCAGACTCTGACTCAGCAGGTCTGGGGGGACTTGAAAATTTGCTTTTCTCGTCGTTACCCAGAAGATGCGGGCGCTTTTCGAGCCACTGGTGTGATGACCAGCGCAGTTCTGCATCCCCTTGGCTCATCAGAATTACTCTCAATTTCTTCCCTTCGAAAACTCGGGGTTCCTCTCTCCAGACCAATCGAATCAGAATGTCCGAGGGCCAAGCCCAGGTGTTGATCCACACACAGCCAGGACCTAGAACTGCTGCTCTGCACCAGGGCTTTCCAGAACCGTAACACTGTGCAGGTCACCTGGGGACGTGCTAAAGTGCAGATTCTGACTCACAGGTGGCAGTGGGGCCTGGGGTCCTGCCTTTCCACCGAGATCTCAGGTGGTACTGCTGGCCTCGGGGCCACACTAACCAAAGGTAGAGGGAAAGGAAGCTTCGAATAGTGCCTGAAGATGGAATTGGCCCTCGGGCTGTCAGGAAATATGGAGGTCTGTCTGCAGTACCACCCTAGACACCCACATCCAAGACCCTTGCTCTACTGGTTAAGTTTGCATTTGGCTATAGATAGTAGAAACCTCATTTAATAGCTTAAATATGAGTTGTTTTTCTTATATAACCCAAAGCCCAGAACTAGGTAGTTCTTGAGATAGCTGAGAGGCTCGTCAATGCTGCCAGAGGCATTGATGTGTGGGTTTGTTCTCACGCTGATGTCCTCATGACCACAGGATGGCTGCCACAGGCCCAGGCATTGCACTCATGCTCCCATCAAAAAGAAGAAAGAAAATCAGAGCTCACAAAGCCCAGAAGCCAATCCCCAGCTCCTTACCAGAAAAGTAAAAGCTTCCTTAGAAACCCCATTCATCAGGCTTCTGCTTGGGTTTCCTGGGCCAGCACTGTGTCCTGTGGCGACTCCTAGCTGGAAAGAGAGTAGGGAGAACAGCTGGATGAGACACTGAGTTGGAGAGTCAGCACTTCCTTCTATAGCCCTCCAGCCTGCCGCCCTGAGCAGGTGTGTCTGCGAGGCCTCAGTAATGCTTGGCCGGCAGAATCTTCCAGACCATCTCTGGCTGACCTGTGAACAGTGCGGGTTAGTGGGTGTCTCGCTAACCCTTGATGACCCTGCCATTATGACCGCAGAGACCTAAGTTTGAGCTCCAGCTCTCATGCTCACAGCTTTTAACAACAGGCCACTACTGTGCTTGCCGAATCTTAAACTCGGGGTTTGTAAAATGGGGTCCAGGGTCCTGCCTTGCTGGGCTTCTGTGCTAGTGTCTGCACCTCACCAGCACGACACTGTGCTACTAGGGACCTAGCTCTGTCCAGAATGCCTCCCCTGCTCTTCCCCTGGAGTCACCCCTCCTAGAGGAGGCCAGGAACAGTTTACAAGTGGAGCAGCGAGGAGACCAGACGTGCCGTCTCCAACACCCCGCGGCAGTGCTGGAGGGAAGCCGGGACTGCCGTGGTCCAGGCACCGCGGATGATTTGCTTACCAGCGACTTCTAGCAGGACAGGCTGAGCGGGAGCGGCAGGCACCAGGAGACAGACAGCGCACAGCCCCCCACGGACTCTGGGATCTGTGTATCTGAAGTGAAGGGTGAGGCTCGGCCCGAGAGGGGGACGGAGGAGGTTGGCGTCTGTGAGGGGTTAAACTCGATAACGTGGGTGTGGAGTAAGGGGCTGGGCACCCTGAGCTCCGCCACCAATGGAAGCAGGCAGGCCACGGACAGAGCCAGGACTACCGCGACAGTCAATCGGGCCGCCGTCGCCTGGGGAGGGGTCCCCTGCCACCGCGGGGCTTTGGCTCCACGAAGCGGCGTGTGCGGTGACCACAAATGTTCCCACTTCCCAGCCACGTTCAGGCCGTTGCCTACGGGTGGGTTTCTGGGCTGCTCCAATTCCTTGGTGTCTGCTGTACCGTCTTCTCGTGTTTTGGTTTGCGCATGGGGGGGGGCGCCTGCAAGGCCTGGGGCCGACATTTCGCCCGACACCTGCGAGTGCCAGCACCGTGTTCGGACGTGGGAGCTGTTTCCCACAGGCCTGCATGTCAGCAGGGTTTCCCCTCCAGCGCAATCGCACTCAGGAGGGGACATTCCACAGGTGGGCTCTCTCCTTATTGGCACCAGCCCCAAAGCCTTGCACACTGCAAGTGTCCTATAAATATCTGCTGATGAACTGAAATTAGTGTTATAAATGCAGAAGTATTCTCAGAATTTCAAAGAAATTTGGGTGAACCAAGAGGGAAACCCATCTGCCAAGAACTTTAATCTTTCTACCTCTCTCTTTCCTTTTAATAGTAGTTATCGACTGGGACGCTGACTGGGTTTCTGCAGTCACACCCTGTGTTCGGTGTAATCATGTGGGGAACTGCAGGGGAGGTGAGGATAACTCGAAAAGAAGGGTGTCATTGGTAAATGCACTGGAAGCCTTGCAAATTTCAGAGGATAAATTGAAATTTTACAGGACTAATGAGTTTTTGAAAACTGTTAGCCAGGCTTGTCCAAACCATTCTCTCCCTATTTAAGATTTTCTAAATTAGAAACTCAGAAATTTCAGTAGCCGTTTGGTCCTGGAATGAATAAACAGCCCAAAGTAGATGGTGTGTTTCCATTTATTAAACTTACGTTGTATCTCGCTTCCATCGTGATCATAGTATATTATTCTTATCACAGTTGGCCGTCTGTTCAGAGCACTTACTTTGTTGAGCCAAGATCTAGATACTTTGTAACCATCGCTGGAATTCAGCTGTCAAAAAGGATTCAATTCTAGGCATTTATGTTTCATTTTTAGAGGTACTGTGGTATCCTGGAACATTTTCATATAAACCTAAAATTAAATTTTGAAGTACATGCACCGTATTTCTAAAATCATTCTTGGTTCAAAGAGTTTGTAACCTAGTGGTTATTAGAATCCTGGATTTGATTCTTGGGCTTAAGCCTTAGTGTCACATCTGAACTCACCTTCGTCACCGAGCACTGCTGTGGATCTGAAGCCTCATCTGAAGTGTTTGAATCCAGAAGGCTCGCTCGCCGTGGTGAACCTCGTTCACCTGAGCTGGGCAGGTAACCGTTATTCTTATGGCAGTTGTCAGCCATTTCATCTGTTGCCACTGGCAACTGCTTTAAATATTATTTGCCTCAATGTACATCCTTTGTTGCCATAGGGAATTATCCCATCATCAGTAAATTGTATTAATAGCTCACTTTGCATGTACATATTTCCATTGTGTAACATTCTGTAGCTGCATGTGAGGAATATGCTAACTATTCTTAAATACAAAATTTTCTTCCTAAGCAGATCATGTGAAGTTATTTTGTCTTTTGCAAAAAAAAAAATCGTCTATAAAATATTTTATCTCCATTGTCTAGAGATGTTCTTAAATGAAATATAGTTTAAAAAAATAAGTTTCTCACACTTGAATTGGCAATAATTTGAGAAATAATTATAAATTCTAAACTGTGTGTTTGGGAAGTGGGGTTGTTTTGTATTTATTGCTCATATAAAAAATAACAGAGGTGTTTTGTTGACATGTTATGAATCTTTCAGACTACCATTGAAACTTTAATCCATACCATATTAACTTTAAACCTAGAATAATTTATTCTGAAGCTTTTAAAAGCTTTCACGTTCAGAATAAGCAATCTGTACAGATGTCTCTCTCTCGTTTAAGCTGAACTACACTTGTCCTGTTGCCAAACGTGGTGGACCGCGGAAACGAATGTGCGAAACCCTGAAGTCCAAACTTTGTCAACGATCATCCCCAAGATGTCCGTCGGTGACACTCAGAAACTTGGAGCCTGACAACCTGCCGTTGGCCACCAGCCCTTCTGTCTTCCTAGCGCCCGATGGGGCTTCATTCATCCCTCCGCCGTCTCTAGTCTGAGCGCACTTCCCTCCCTGGCTCCGACGGGCGTGGCGAGGATCCAGGCAGCCGTTAAAAATTACCAGGAACTGAGCGTCTTAAAACAGCGGAAGTTTATTCTCTCACATTTGTGGAGGCCGGAAGCCCAAGGTCAAGGTGTCTGCAGGCCCGGCTCCCAGGCAAGCGGTTCTCCAGTTTACAGCAGTGTCTCCCCGCGGTGCTGACTGGGCGGGGGGCGTCGACACACTGCTCAGTCTGAGGCCGCCTCCCGGAGCTCCCTGCGCTGCAGAGGTCATTCTGGTCGAATTACTCCCCGCAGCCCATCGCCAGCCTCTCTCCTCACAGTAGCTGGGGTTAAAGAACAAAATATTCACTGCATGCTTGGGTTTCGTTGCTTAATTTTCAGGCTTATTTTATAGTCACCAACAGTGTAGCCATTTGTCAAACTGAAATGGGTTTGGAAGAGCAGAGCTTCCAGGCTAGCAGCCACGAGCTCTCCCCAGCATGTGAGCTCTCCTGGAGCACGTGATGCTACCGGAGAACCGCGACAAGAGTCTGATCCCTGAGCAGGCGGCTCTCTGGCGACCTTGTGCGAGCCACAGCCAGGAGCCCTGAGCCTCCCTGGCTTAGAAACAGCAGAGGCGCCGCCCCTGGTCGGGGGAACGTACTGTAACAGGCATCCCGGGTGCCAGCCGGCTCCAAAACCCGGTCTCTCCCCACCCCCTCGGGTCTGTGCTTGCTCAGCCGTTGTCCCTCCAGCCTCGCCACCGGTGCTCCTCGTACCAGTGCATGCCACGTGAATCCTTCATGCTTGTTCTTCTTTTATTCACGTTTACGTTTCCTCTAGATCCCCCGTGAAGCAGCCATACCTGCTTACAAAATATAGCAGCATGTAAAGGGGAGACCCGGCGCTCCACTGTGCCTAAGCGGCTGTGAAATCTCCCCATGGCCTTCAGAAAGTTCCTCAATCTTTCCGAAACTGTTATGCCAACTGTACAAGGAGGAGCAACTGTTACTCTACTGTTGTATACTTGTATACTGCTATAAACAATGTGAGCACATTTTGCAGATTAAATAGTTAACATCTATGCCTAGAACATGTTCGGTACTGGCGAGAACTGGGAAGGAGCTAGGATTTTACCCTGTTACAAACTAACAGTACATGTCCATGGACATGTGTGGACGACATGAGACTCCTGGGTCAGAAACGAAGGAGAGATTATTATTCACACTAGTACCAGGAGCCAGAGTCTCAGCATGTTGCACCAGTCCCCCAAGCCTCAATCCCACAGTGGGTGCAAAGAGGCCAGGTGAGCCCTGCACCCTGTTGCAGAGATGGGAGGAGCCTTGAGCATGGGCGACGTCTTCCATAGTGGGCAGTAAGCCCTTGCCCCAGAAGAAGACGTCATTTCTCTCTTCCAAGCCCGTAAGCAGACCTGCCCATTGCTGAGGAGACGCTATCTTCATCTTCCACGGCTGTTTGCTGCGCAAACGTTCTTGAAAAGACGGTCGAGAAAAAGGGTTGTTTAGTGCTTTGCACAAGGTGGGAAGTCCTTTGGGAATTGTCTCCCAACAGAACTCAACCTGACTCCAACAACGCCTTCATCTCATGGAGAGATGCAACGATTACAAAAACAGGGTATTTAATCAAGCTTGTCTAATACTGCAAATATTTACTGAAAAAAACACTCTGACTTTTATTAGCTAGAAAGATACAAGGGCTCATATCCAAAGCCTGAGTAAATGGCGGGCGTGTGACTCCTCTCGAACATGGAAGCCAGTGCGATCTTCAGACCATTTTCTCCTTTTGATTTTCTGTCACGAAACATAACATGGAAAATAAAACAAAACGAAAACAACGCAATCACCTTAATATTGTGGCTAGATTGGCTGAAACTAATATAATAACAGCATTGAAGTATTTCTCACAATTGTCATTGCCTAATTCACCTTCTCTGGATGACGTTGATGGAAAATTCCTTTCAAATGGGTGACTTTTTATGCTGAATCAATTTGGTTTGTAAGAAAAAGAAATGAAACCCAACAGCTGGGTGAAGCAGGGAAGCATTTTCAACAGCATCACTGGTCACTGCGTAGGAAACGTTTCTCCTCTCGCTCTCATTTCTATTATTAAGAAAAACTCCTGCCCAGAGATATGTTCCCTTGTGAGTGATGGTGACTGTGTAAATGGTAAGAAAACCTGCTTGCCTGGTCAGCTGAACCCACAATCCTGGCGGGTGTGCGCGGTCCGAGCAGCCCTGCCCAGCTCTGCTCGCCCGGCTGCGGCCGTCACCCCCCAACTGCCCGGAGCTGCCAGCAGAGGCAGGGCGTGCGCCCAGGGAGCGCACTTGTACCGCTGTTTGCTTCCGCCCGTGGTGACCTTGTCAGAGTCACCCACACAGCACAGTTACATTCCTCACGGCCCCATCAGATTAAATTAAGTGATTAGTCATCTAATCATTTTTACTGATAAATACAAGTTTACGTGGTTAAAAGCGTATGCATTTCAAGCTGACTTCGGAAGGAAGCTCTCTGGACACCATAGTGCTCAGTGCTGGGGGGACGCAGCCCAGCCCAAGCCTCGCGCAGCCCACGTCTCCGGAGCACCCAGGGCCCCCCTGTCCTCCCAGAGCCCCGGAGCAGGGAGGTCTGGCAGGCGGGGGCCAGGCGGGGAGCACAGATGGGCACCTCCTTTCGCAGCACGGGGACGGAAGAAGATGCACCTGTGCAAAGAAATCGCGTGGAAGGACTCTCTGAGACAGCCACGCTAGAAGGCTGAAGCGGGGCGGTTCTTTTCCAGGAGGCATGGGGCAGACTAAGAACCTGTAGAGTGGCTTTCGGTCCCCTCAGCCTGAGGCCCCCGAGGATTGCGAAGCACAGACAGTCACGCGGGGTCAAGCTGGGCGGGTGCATCGCCCGACCTGACGTTCTAATCCCCCCACATCCCTGGGCCCGCACTCGAAGCACAGGTGTGACCCAAAACTGCAGGGGCTCAGAGCACAGGAACGGGGGAAAGGCTTAACCTGCCTGTGGCTGCAGGTCACACGGCTCCTACACGGGACCCCGACATGGAGAAAGGACACCGGGGATATGAGTAAGGCACAGCCTGAGCAAGAGCAAGACCCCGTCTCTACTAAAAATAGAAGGAAATTATCTGGACAACTAAAAATATATAGAAAAAATTAGCTGGGCATGGTGCTGTGTGCCTGTAGTCCCAGCTACTCGGGAGGCTGAGGCAGGAGGATCGCTTGAGCCCAGGAGTTTGAGGTTGCTGTGAGCTACGCTGACGCATGGCACTCTAGCCCAGGCAACCGAGTGAGACTCTGTCTCAAAAAAAAAAAAAAGTTACAAAAGATATAAAGGGCCATTAGCTAGAAACGTTCCCTTTATGACCAAACACGGAGACAAATCAGAGGGTGACGTGGAAAGAGAGGAATCGCGTGAGGAGAGAAGGCAGAGCACACGTCACACACCTGGTGCGATCGGCTGGCGCCCGTCGACAGGAAGCTCAGATTGACATGTCACTGAGTGTACTAATTTCTCACTGAAAGCCACGGGGTTATTGATGCAGATCAAATTATTCAGCACAATTTTGGTATTTTCCCAGAAAAGTTCTGCTAAAAATAACCCAGCTGCCTATCTCTCCCTTGGCAGTAGGTTGTCGGTTTTCAGATTGTCACTATGAAAAATAAAATACTTAAGGCCTCGAGAGCTGTTTTTAATTAAATTGCCAAGTTTCCCATTGGGGCTGTCTGCAGATCACGCCGCTTCCCTTTTCATGTGCAGTGAGCGTTGCTCAGTGGGGAGCTGCGGGACCTCACGCTGCGCGGAGCCACGGCTGGGGGTTGGATGGACGAAGCCCGCGGGTGCCCCCGGCACGGGGACGCTGTCTGTGAGCGTGAATAGGCCGCCAGGCAGGGGGGTGCTCCATCGTTGGGGCGACTGGATGTACAAACAGGAGGTCATGACATTGTCACCCCAGGTCAGAGAGGGCAAGTGCAGAGTCTCCCCCAAGGAAGCCTGCGACATATTGTCTTTAAGAGCAGGAAGTGTTCTGAAAACCAGAGTGGTCATATAATTTATTGGAGGGTAAATCTGACCAGAACTAAAGTGCGGCTATTTGTAGGATATGTGTGTGTGTCCTAGATATATCCTATATATACACACACGATATCCTGCATACACACACATGCATATATACACATACATGCATACAAATACACACATGTATATACACACAATATGTACATACATACACATGCTTACATGTGTGCATACATGTATATAAACACGTGCATATGCACACATGCATGATGTTTGCATATCAATAAATAATGCACACATATGCATAAACAGATGCCCTAAGCTTACATCCTGATAAACCCATCATAAGTTGAAAATGCATGTGATGTCCTTAACCTACTGAACATCGCAGCTTAGCCTAGCCCACCTTGCGTTATCCTACAGCTGGGCTAAATTACCTGACGGCACAGTGCGCCGTGGAGTATTGGTGGTCTACCCACGTGAGCACGCGGCCGACTGGGAGCCACAGCTCGCTGCCCCTTGCAGCGTCGTGGGAGAGCGTCACACCGCACATCACTCTCCTGGGAAACGATTTGCAGCACAGTTTCTACTGAATGCATGTCACTTTCACACATAGTAAGGCTGAAAAATTGTGAGTCGAACCTTTGTAGGTCTCGCACAATCTGTATACACGTGTATACCACACACATCTGTATATACGCACATATACATACATGTATATAAACACATATGTGCACACATGTGTCCGCATGTACATACTCACATCTACCGAATGACTGTGAGTATTTGCTGGTTGTGGCTATTCTGCCGCAGATGCATTCGGCTGACTCACCGCTGGACGCTGCCCGAGACCCACTGGAGGGGCCACGAGGTACGTGGCTGCCCCGGCGGGTGTGAGCTGGGACCTCGTTGTGGTTTGGGCTGGCGCCTCCCTAAGGCAACTAACGTCGAGAAGCTGCCCATGGGCTCGTTGACCGTTTGTGTATCTGCTTTGGGCACATGTCCATTCGGGTCTGTTGCCTATTTTTTATTTGGTGTTTTGTCTTCTTATCACTGAGTTGTAGAGTTCTTTATATATTCTGGATACAAATCCCTGGTTAGACATATGACTTTCAAATATTTTCCCATTCTGAGCATTGTCTTTCCACTTTCTCGATAGTGACCTTTAAAGGAAAAAGTTTTAAATTTTTATATAATTCAGTTTTTCTGTAGAAATCATAAACCTTAAATTTCCCTCATATTCATCCTTTCCAATCCTCTAGGGCAATCACATAAAGCAGTAAAGGCCGTAGGGTGGGTCACAGAGCTGGACGAAAGCAAAGTGGAACTCAGAATTCAGGAAAATGACCTGTGCATGCGACAACAGTACCCCAGGGGGCTGCGACACTTACGTCCGCGTGACGGGAGGCAGAGCTGCCCGCGAGCGTATGGGACGAGGTGGCCGGGCCGCGTGTCCCAGTCCCCTGGTCGCCCTCCTGGCTGCGCCGTCCTGGGGACACTCACGCACATGGGCTGTTGCCTGTCGCCTGCCAGCTCTGAGGGTCTTCCGCCAACGCTCACCATTTAAGTGACGGTGCCCCTCACTTCATGCCTCAGCCGACATCGTCATTTTTTTTTTTTTTTGAGACAAAGTGTCACTCTGTTCCCCGGGCTAGAGAGCCGTGGCATCAGCTCACAGCAACCTCAAACTCCTGGGCTCAAGCGATCCTCCTGCCTCAGCCTCCCTAGTAGCTGGGACTACAGGCATGCGCCACCATGCCCAGCTAATTTTTTCTATATATTTTTAGTTATCTGATTAACTTCTTTCTATTTTTAGTAGAGACGGGGTCTCGCTGTTGCTCAGGCTGGTCTCGAACTCCTGAGCTCAAACGATCTGACAGTCTCAGCCTCCCAGAGTGCTAGGATTACAGGCGTGAACCACCGTGCCTGGCCTAACGACATAGTCATTTTAAAAATTTATGAAATGAGATGGGTAAGAACTTGACGAGTTCCTCCACTTCTAACAGTCCATCGACACGTCTGCAAACTTCTTAAGGACCCGCGTCATCTTCCCCTTAATTATTCTAACAACCACACCCCATAGCTACCAGACGCATGTTTAGCTGCCCACGAATTTTAAGTTTCTGGATAATTATTTATGGGCATCACAGTAAGAGCCCAATCTTCATATTTTAATCAGATCAGCATAATCAAGATTGCCAAAAGCGGTTTCTTTACCACTCGTTAAGTAATTCCTTATATATTTATCCAGGTATAGGTGACCATAGCTCACTAGACGGAGGACAAACCAAGGGTTTTCACACGTTCCCAAATTTCCATCTGGGCCACAGGTTTGACAAAGGTCAGCATTTCTGTTTCAAGGCAAATACCGTTTCTATGAACATGTACCACGGCCCCCGCGCAGGCCAAGGGCTTGAGTGGACCACGCTGAGTCTCCGCTGCCCTGTGGCTCCCCCTGCCCCCGGCGAGGGGCCTCTTCCCCGACAGGGGCCAGAGGACAGTGCCCGCCTCTGTCCGTGACCTCAGAGAAGGATTGAACATCATTTTCATTCAGCTGCTTCTCATGTTAAATATGTTTCTTCACAAGGGTTTCTGAATTTAAAATTTTGTTTTTAACTAGGAAATTAAAAAGAAAAATTTCTCCTTAATGAAATTTCATTTTAATAAATTTTTTCCTTCCAATTTTTAATGTTTTTAACATTCATTGAAGAAAATGTAGCAAATACAGATAAATACAAAAAGGGGAAAAATCACCCCAACTCCCACGACTGTTATTATTATTTTTTACTAACATTTTTGTGAATTTCCTTCCAGTCTTTTTGGTGTATATAATAGCTGCATACACACACGCGAAATAGCTGGGAGGACATCGTGCTGGGCCTGAGTTCCGTTTTTGCGAGGACGCTGGCCGTGAGAGCCTGCGTGGCTGCCGCTCCCCAAGACTGCTACGACCCCCATGAAGGGCACTGCGTTTACTGGGCTCCATGATGAGCTGGCTCTACAGGGAAGTTAGAGACGTGTGATGTTGCTGCCAGAGGGCTGGCCAAGAAAGTAAGCATGAAAGGGTGCGGATGGGTTTCTTCAAATGGCCTTGAGATGTTCCTACCGTGAGGAAAAAACACCGACGCTCAAATATATGATACGAATTCAAGTAAGCCGCATCCACATCCATAGGTATTTGAGTCACCGCTAGCAAACATGTGCTTATGTGTCCGTGGTTTGCACCTTGATCACACGGGACATCGTTCTGACACAGTGTGGCTTCTGGAATAAACGCCATGAGTCTGACTCCCCAGTGCCTGGAGATTTACTCTGCTTATCTGATCTTTTGACACCATCTTTTCTCTTGGGAAGAAAAGAGTTGTTCACGTATGATTTTATGTTTTTGTGCGACACTGGCAAATAATTGTGGAGCCAGTCATCCCGCTTTTGGCTGAGAACAGGTGAGCACCTTCCCCGAGGCTGGCGGGCAGAGCTCGCCGGGAAGGGAGCCCAGGGCGTGAGCTGCAGCTCTGCTCTGGTCCACGCGCCGCTGTTCAATGTGGCAATCATGTATACGTTTCAGTGGACAGAATCAAAGGCTGATCGGAATTTATTCCAGGCAATTTCTCCTTTTGTTTTTCTTAATTCATGAGTATTAATATTCTCTAATGAGGATTTTTTATTTTGAGATTTTTTTTTTGGATTAGAGGGAGCTCTCCTTCCCTCCTTTCTAGCAGTGCGGAGCATTAATGAGCTACTCAGGTAATGAAATGGTCACAAAGTGTGTTAGCAACTTTTTATAAAGGGAAGGGGAGGAGAAGGCTCAGAGCGTCCTCTAATAAGAGCGGGTATGACTGTAATTCTAAGGTTCTTGTGGAACAGCAACGTGGTCCAGTGATTACAGTGTCAGTTTGACGCCCTGTCTCACATCTATTGTCTCCGAAGCAGACTTGATGTGTGGCACGAGACTTAGCAACACAAACATCTGAGCTGAGAAGCCGGGAGGGGAGAGGTCTGGAAGGAGACCCCAGCAACAGGATTGAGTCAGTACGTTGTGATAATCGCTGGGACTTATTATGCCTTTGCTAATGAGTCAGCACGGAGCTGCCTCATGCGAATTCTCTTATTCAATTCCCACATAAACCTTTTGAAGTTGGTTCTATTATTATCCCCACTCTTTGGATAAGGAAACTGATACTCAGAGTCTGAAACTTGCTCAAGACCACACAGCGTAAATGAGGCAGGAAAGCGTAAAACCCAGACGTCATACTCCATGTCAGTGCCTCTTAAATACTGAGCTGTATCGGCTCCCAAAATTTAATAATGGTATCACCACTTCTTAAAATACACCTGAAAATAAATTCGTCATGCTCTCTGATGACTATTGTCAAAAATTTGCAGTAGTTACTAATAAAAAATAACAAATGTGATTATAAATAATATTAATACTGTACGTCTGTACAGTATGCTCTCACAAAGCAAACCGAAAGTGATTGGAAAGCTAAAGTTACTGGTGTTTCTTCTTCTAAAAAAGAGAGAAGGGTGGGGTGGGCGCCCTTAGATGTCTGAGCACATCTCATGCAGGACCTGGCCGCAGCAGCTCCCCAGCCCTCGCGGGAGTGTGGGCCGGACGGAAGACGCGCCGTGGCCATCATTTGAAACAAGAAGTGCCTGGTGTCCGGGCGGGCAGAGCCTGGCTGCGTCCGCAGGAAATTGTAACATCGTGGTTCAGTAGGCCGAGACCTGTTGGCCATAGGGCAGGTACCGGCAGGCTGACCTCCGGGGTACGTGGGCCCTGGGATATTTCTAAGACCTGTTCTAATTTTTACAAATGTATCATAAATATATGAAAACTCTGAGTTATAACAACTTGCTATTTTTAGATGTTCTGACACCTCACTCTCCCCCTAAAAAAGGGGGTAAGTATTTGCTTTATTCTGTTTAACTATTGAAATAAAATCAGAAATGCTCCAACTCTAATACAGGAAAACCTATTAAAAACTAACACAGAACATTACTAGGGGAAACATTAGCGTACGAGTAAGCAATCACAGCCACGATACGACCCCCGGAGTGTGAGCAGGCAGACTGTGCCCACCACACCCTCGGTCGGGGCCGTCCATGGCTGCGGGAAGAGAGGGAAAAGCTTCACAATTCAGCTCACAAGTATTTAGGACGCATTTCTTGTGGGCGAGACTGCAGCAGTCCCCGGGGAACACGAAGGTACGTACAGTGCAGTTCCTTTCTGCAAGGGGGATAAGGCAACGGCACAGATGACAAGACGTGAGTGCGGCTTGTGGCCTGAGAAGCGGACAGTCTGCGAGTGCGGAGGAGGAAGCCCGGCTGCTGGGGAGGGTGCCGGGGGTGCTTGCTACGGTGAAGACACTCCAGAGGGAACCTGCGCTCAGATTTCTGCGGAGACGGAGAAGGGGCGGGAGGCAAGGGGAAGGAGGCGGAGGCAGCAGGTCACCCTGCAGCAGGGTCTGGTTGGCCTGGACGGAGGGCCGAGGGCCCCCAGGGCTGAGGACTTCCCTCCCTGCACCTGTGAATTGGCCCCCAATCTACATCCCGCCTCTCTCTCTCTCTTATTCTGGACACTTCGCGTACAATTTGTGGTCCGTGGAAGCACTGAGAAGGATCTTGTCCAGATGCGAGAGTTCCCGGAGGGCCCCCAAAGGGGCAGGGGGCATCTGGACAGCAGCCGGGTGTGCGGGAGCCTGGCTGGGGCTGTGGGAGGCCGGGGAGGAGGGCTGGCTAGCGAGTGGAGGCTTGTCGGCCACGTGGTGCGCCCGCAGCACCCTGATCACAGCGGACCTGACATGCGCAGGTTTCCTCTGTAGAAAGACCCCCCACCTGTGGACAGCATGGAAGGACAGCACAGCTAGACCGTGAACGGAATGAATGCGAAGGCCCGTTTATCGCCCGCGGCTCGTGGACTCGAGCTCGTGGAAACCACCCAGCTTTGCTGACCCCCCTTAGTACCCCCAGTTGCTTTTGGCTTTTTCTCCACTCAGAGCATGAGTATAATAGAAGAACAGGTTCTTGAAGTGCCGTTGAGAATATTTACAATTAGCTAGCCAAAGACAGAAAGAGAGACAACGTAACGATGTGTTGTTTGACACATAATAGCAGAATGCGAAACTGTAACCTTGCTTTTTTCTGATTTACATTTATATTGTAGATGCTGACAACATCTGGAATAAGTAAACATTACATTTTCTAATGTGAAATATCTGAAAGCAACATATTAAACCTTTTAGTTTTTAAAAATGAAAGCCAGTGGAAACATCTTTGCATTCTGACATAAAAGAAACTGTTAGTGTATCTGTACATTCTTTTACGCAATTAATATGAAAATTAGACTTTGCCCCTTGTAAACTTGCTCAGCTGTAAACAAACTGTCCTGGAGATTAGATCAAACGCTGAGCTCGAGCTCGTCGATGGCACTGAAGTAAATAATGACATCACAGTAAATCAGAGCCCTGCAGATGTTAGACACAGGGAAGATGCATTTTACATCTTTGTTGAGATATAAATTATATACCACAGGAGTCGCCCATTTAAAGTGTACAATTCAATGGTTGTAACATATTCATAGGGTTGTGCAGCCATCACCTACTATCTAATTCTAGAACATTCCCTTTGCCCCAGAAGGAGGAACCGTACCCACCAGCATGCACTCCCCAAACCCCAGCCCCAGCGGACACTAATCAACTTGCTATCTCTACAGATCTGCTTTTTGTGGACGTTTCACCTAAATGGAATCATACAACTTGCAGTCTAAGAAAGATTATTTTTAATTGCAATTTTAATAGCTGTGAATCCGTGATAAGAAATCTTTTTCACTACAACTTAAATTGCTATCCTAATGAGAAGCAGTGGCAAAGAAGCCCCACCAGAAGTTGTCAACATGCCTGGGCAAGGGTCTTCGAGAAACTGCCGTCCCTGCCGCACACCCAGCACTTCAGCTCGTGTGACGCGCAAAGGCGGCCTCCCCTGCTTTGTCTGCAAACTACGAGCGGTCTGCGCCCCACCGCGCACCGCTAATCTCCTTTAGCCTCTGTCGATGCAACGGGCATGCGTTACTTGACACGCCCTAAGTATTTATTTTCCGATGGTTGCTCGTGATCCTCATTTACAGTGTGGGTACGTACACGCTAACACACGTGTCAGATTAATGTGGTTTCCACCTGCTTCAACCCTGTGTCTATTGAAGTGCCGCACTGCACGGAACTTACTGTGTTGGTCTCATTTCAACGATATTCTGTGTCTTTTATTATACAGATTTTAAAGTCTGAGAAATTTTAACCAATCTTGGAAAAAATCAAGAAAATAGCCTATTTTCTGACTAGCTATTAATTTTATTAGCCATCTTTACTTTGGGGGTATTTTGGTTATCATTTTACTTTTGCAGGCTTATTAAACTCTTCTTATATATTAACTAAAGAAGATATTATCACTGATTATTCAATATGTTCCCTTTTCTTACAGTAGAAATTAAGATAAAAATTTCCCTAAAAACAGTTTTACACACAATCGACTTATTGTCCATGTGAAAAATCGTGTGTTATAGCAATCGCTAATTTCCTTTGTGGCACATTTTCACTGTATTCGCACTGTGATTCTGTCTCCGAATCAATCACCCCATGTCTATACTCAGCAGTGTAGAAAACATACTGGTCATTCACCCAGTTTGGGGAAAGTTTTTTTTTTTAAAGAAATGATTTGTACTATTTTCACCGAAGCATTTTCAAGTCTGTTGAGTCCAAACTGCTGTGGCACTAAGTAGGCAATGAAATGATGAAAGAACGCCGGCTGTGTGGTCTGCTCGTCTGCAGGAAACCAGGAACCGCAGGGCCGTCACGCGCCCTCTGCGGTGTTTGCGTGTGCCCCTCCCGCCCCGCAGAGCACAGGACTGTGAAGAAACACCCGGGAGCGCCTGGTGCCAGTGCTGCGTCTGCTCCTGCCCTGAGGTTCGGTCCAGGACGTTGCTGCATCTTCCCCGCCCGTCTGCCTCAGGGAAGGCGGGAAACGCACCGCCTGTCCCTGGGTTTCCCGCGGCACTCACCCCCGTGGTTGGCTGGCAAGGCAGGAAGCGGCACCCTGGAGCTCCTTGCATTTTGTTACTAACAGGTGCTGCTCGTCAGTTACTAAAACCCACACATTTGACCACTGCTGTGTCTTCCCATGACAGTCCTGGGCCATGGAAGTGGCTTTTGGATAATTATGGAGAGATAACAACAGCCCCACCTTAAATTGCATACTGTGTGTCAGGCACCAGGCTCAATGCTTAAAATATATTATCTCTTTTGCTTCCCATAAAAGCCTGGTGAGGTGGATGTCACTGTCCCCATTTTACAGGTGAGGGAGCTCAGTCAACCACAGTCATCATCTGCTCCTAGAAGGGAACTGAAAACAACAGGGTCGTGTTCACACTTTGGCGAACGATGGGACGCACTCCTGCCTGTCCTCTGCAGTTGTTGTGTTGTTTCAACTAGCGCAAAAGCTGTCATCCCTGCCGCTGAATCAGTGGAGATGGACGTTAGCAGGTGGCACCTGCCTACGCAAGGCACCTTGGCCCCGTCGCCGGCTCTCTGCCCTTCGCCTGCGCGCCTCGTCAGAGCTGGCAGTGCGGCAGCCTGCGGCAACCGCAGCCCCGGAGCGAAGCAGAGGAGAGGCAGAGGGTGAGGAGGGCAGCCACTGGGCACCAGACGCCGTGAGGAGCTCGCTCAGGTAGGACGACTCCCGAGAGCACGTCTGTGGCTTTCAGGTGCCGCCTCAACAGAAAGAACCAGCCCGTGCCTTCCCTCCCGGACGACCGTGCTGTGCAAGTCCTGGCGTGGGAGGGGACCCGTCCATCTTGCCCAAGCCACGGATGTGGGCGCGTGGCGGACGAGGAGCTTTTCTCTCGTCCTGAGAATGGGCATCGCTAATACCATCAACAGCTCAAACAAAATAATACAAATGAAAATGTTCTCAAGTAGACTCACTGTTTTGACTTGGCAGCACCATAGGACACTTAAAATAGTGCAGGAAGTTAAAATACAGAAGACAGAGAAAGGAAAAGGACTAACTCTATTGAATGTGTTGTCTTCAGACGATGGGCGCTCCCTGGGAATGCGCCTCCTTCTCTCGTTCACGTGAGTGGCCGACGTTGAAAACCAACACAGTCTCTACCCACTTGGCCGTGTGTCCAACTGCTTACAAAACAAAGTGCTGAAGTGCCGCCAAAGACCAAAAAGATTATTTAAAAAAATTAAAAAGAGCCAAAAGGGCATCTGACAAAGTAAGACAGGTTAAAATGTTATCTTTACTGAAAATTCATCTTTGGTCAGTGACGACTCGTCAGAAATACGCCCACGACCCACATGCCACACAAACGTGAGCAACAGAGTTTCTGCGTGGACATTTCATAGCGAAGGCTACGTGTGTTTTTCTGTTAGGAACTTTCACAGCCTTTGAGAGGAATAAAAACGTCTATGTTTATTACTAAAAGTACACATATGCATAGATGGGAAAGATCACACAAAAATGCTTACAGCAATTATCTTTGGGCAAAGCAAAGGTAGATAATTTTAATCTTTTTACTTAAACTTTAAAAATTTCGACAAAAAAAATGTATTCTTTTTATACAAGAATGACATTTTTCTTTTTTTAACGAACACACTAACAAGTGCTTTTTTGTCTTTCCTCACATCTGTGCTTCCTTCTCTTTGAGAGTGTTTGGCTTTCCATGGTGAACCTGTTGTGTCAGCGACACACTTTCTGGATCTTTCTGTGACTAAGTCCTAAACATCGCTGAAGGCAGTGTCTGGGAGTCACGTCCTGCCCCTCCAGGTGAAGAAGAAAACAAGTCCCCTCCCTATGGCTTTGCTTTGTCACCCCCCCACATGCAGAGGAGGACAGGTGCACCTGTGCTCAGGCCTGGGCACGACCCTCCCCACGGGATGGGACGGCAGCCCGGCAGGGGCAGAGGGCACACTCAGCTATTCTGCAAACTAGCAGTGACACGAACTCTTGGTTTATTCTAGAAAACAGTCATGGACACATGCAGTCAGGACCTGTATTTCTCTGTCCATTACAGAAGGATCTCTAATGCTTTTAGTTTCAACTTAAACTAAGATTTTCACAATATGAAATTTTCATGGAAACTGCCTTCAGCATAATAAGTACAAGTCATTTATCTGATAAAAGAATGTCAACAGCAAGTACAGTATAATTTGTGTGGTGACAAATTGCACCTGTCCTTCCCAGGAAGAAAGGGCCACTGCTGAGCATGGAACAAATGGGGCAGGGTCAACTATAAGCACCGGTGTTAATACGCAGCTCCCAGACACATGGCGCGGTCCTTTCAGAAGGCGGATGCAAATTATACCCAATAAAGTTATTATAAATAATTGCTCCTCTCTCCCCTGTACAGTCAGCGCATTGGGAAAAGGAGAAGAGACACCTATAAATTATGAATTAGGAGATGTCTGATGTGGCACTCCTGATTTCCACTGGAGTCAGGATGTATTTTCGAAGATTAGTAATATCAGTTATGAAAGTGGAGGTCAATTGACTCAGAGATTCAGCCAGCAAGGGTGGGATGCAGCGTTCAGAGTGTCTTCAGGCTCCTCACAGGGTCACCGCAGATACGTTGCGGCAGGTCACAGGAGAGGCAAAACAGAAGGTGTTTATTTTCCACATGGTAATGACCAGAAAAAAATAGGAGACATAAGTATTATGAAAGGAAAATCAGTCATCGACAGTATTATGGGTGAAGGCATCTCCCGGTACAGTGGGAAGATCATTCGAACAGTCCCAGTTGAGAGTCCTACCTGAGCTGGGTCCTGAGCTGAGCTGCACGCATGCCAGGAGGCACCAAAGCTGGGCTGCGGCAGCTTCTCTAACACCAAGACGGGGCGAGCAGGAAGGGACAAAGGGCCTGTTCAGCACCGTGGGACGAAAGGGTGCCTGGAGGGAAGAGGGCCCTTGCCCCAGGAAGGGTGCACAACGGGGGCCTTGACCCCTACAGCCGGACATCCTGCCCATGGTGGGCTCTGTGTGCACAGAGCAGAGTTTGCCACTCTCACGTCTTCAAATGGCTGTTGTCATTCCTGCCCTGCTGACGACGTCCCGTCCAGCCAGGCTCTGGCAGCCTCGGTGCAAGCAGAGAGCACGGCCAGAGGCGGCCAGCGAGGTGAGCCTTGGGATCAGGACGCACCAGACCACAGACTGTGGCAGGAGCGGGCTGGGCCAGGGAGGGGCTGGCGTGGCAGGTGGCTCCTCTGGGTACTGGAGGGAGGAGGATCAGGCATGCGGTGACCACAGTCTCACAGGTGGGGACCTGAGAGATCACGGATGGGACTCCAACTAGGCATCTAAAATAGGCTCTGGACACACACAGCAGAAGGGTGGCCTGCAGGGCCGGGCGGGGAAGGGGATAATGTCGATGGGCTCAGGGTTTTGGTTTGCCAGACGAAGCGGGTGCAGAGGTCCGCCGCACACCAATGCGCATAGGGCTGACGTGACTGTATTGCACACTTAAAAATGGCTAAGACAGTAGAGTTCGTGCCATATGTTTTGCCCCAGACACACAAAGCAGGACTCCAGTCCTTTGATCTTCACACACAGAGTGGGGTGCGTGGCCAGGACCCTGGGCCTCTGTCTGAGCAGTGAGATTCCTTAGAACCAGAGAAGCCAGAATTTGGCCTGTGATTTTTGTCACTTTCTTATATAACAAAATTTTATGAAGATCACAGAGAGATTGTTGACCAAATGATCAGGTATGCACATCACTTGCAGAAAAACTGAAAACAACAGGGGGCTGAGCGTGCGCCATGTGGCTGCTGAGCCCATTCTGTCTCCTTGCCCCACGCACAGAACCAGCCAGGGGCAGCATCTTGCCCTAGGTGATGGCACATTTATGTGTTTTTGGTATTTGCCTGCTCTGAAGCTCTGGCGGCAGGAGAGGTGCTTGGTGATACCCTCAGGGCAAAAATATCCAGAAGTAGCCCAAATCCACCTGAAACCTGTCCAGGCTTGTGGGAGGTGCTGTACGTCACTAAATACCCAAGCAACGCGAGGAGACATGGACCAAGAGAAGGTCAGACACCGACGTGCAGGCCCAGGAGGGAAGGCGCCTTCTGGGTCCTTCACGGGTGGGCCCCTCATGTCCACCAGGGCGTAAGCATCTACTGTGACAGCGGGGAGAACGCTCAACCGGGCAGGCATCATGCCACATGCAGGGGGCTTCACTTTCAGCAGGATGGCACCAAAGTGGGTCAGAATCTGTTCCTACCCTGGCTACGCCCCTCTCCTGTGTGACCTGCTGTCTTACACGGTTTTGTGTTTGTGGTTTGGTTTTGCTCTCAGGCAAAGAGGTTGGTGAACGGCGCACTTTGCCCAGCGTGGGGTGGCATCAGGAGGCCCAGAGCACTGTCACAGGCGTGGTGACCCTGTGGCCGCCGGCTGCGCTGGCCACATGAGCTGCCACTGCCACTGCTGTTTGGTGGCGCCCTGGGGCCTGTGACCCTGGTCTCCTCTGTTGTCACGTCTCCTTTCTCCTTTATGCTTCCCTTGGTTTTCTTGACGTTTCAAGGAACCTTTGGAAGGGCTTTACCTCCCAGGTTGGCCAAGATGTAGAGTCAGTCTGAGGGTCTTGGCCGTGGGCTGTTGAAGGGAGCCGGACTAAATCTCGGATGGGGCCAGAGGAGACCCAGGTGTCCCTGCAGACTTTCTCCAGGCCCTGCCCTTCAAGGTCACGTGGTAAACCCACAGCCCTTCCACATCCATCTGTGGCTGTGGTCTGCACGTCTCTGGAGAGCAAGAACAGCCACAGTCGTGCCTCGCTGGGATGTTGCACTGGCCTTGGGCAGAGCCTCCTGGATGGGGCCTCCAGGGGCACAGTCCTCAGTGAGATGTTTTCCCTCCTGAACCCAGAGCGAAGCCTTCTTCAGATCCGTGGCCCTGTGCAGCGCAGCCCCGGAGTCTCTGATGCCAGCCTGGAGACGCGGCCTCTTCAGCAACCCAGACGCACCTCTGTCTGGCCAGCTCGGATGGCCACAGGAGCCAAGGCAGCCACAGGTTCTCTGCCATGGCCAGGAGCTAAAGCCTTTGCTCTGGGTTCCGACCCACCGTCCCTCTTCTCTCTCCGGCCTGTAGAACTGGACCAGTGAGGGCAGGTCGGGGGCATGTCTGAAGGCCCGTCCCTGTGAGAGCCAAGCCTCTTTTCTGGGCTAAGCTCAGGGCCACCATTTCCTTCCTTTCTTACCCTACGAGACCCCACAGTTCTTTGTTTTCATGACAACTTTATTGAGATGCATGTCACGTGCCACGCCGCTCTCCCACCTTACGCGCTTAGTTCAGTGGGTTTAGTAACTCATCACTACACTCAGCACAAATCACATTGCTGTCTGTCCTCCTCCCGTCTCTTCTCCCTGGTGGATCTGTGCCCTGCAGATGGTCCCCGTGTTCTCATTCTCGTGGGACTTATGGAGGGCTCCTGCACTCGGGCCATGTCCCTCCTTCTTCAGAAGTTTTCACATAACAACTCTCATGCAAACACGTGATAAGCAGGAGCCAAAGATTTTATTCAACTTATTAATTAATGAGGGGAGATAATGGGGGAAGATATAATGAGTAAGATATTAGAACTGGTTCAAAGAGTATTTCAGGACCTAGGGATGTTTAGGCAATTTAATAAAGGAATATTAAGATAAGATTTCTCAGTTAGATACAAAACTGGTTGATATCCTAAAGAACAATAAACTATATCCTTTGGGGTATATTTTCTTACTTGTTTTAAAATGTAGGTTTTATTATTCTTTAGGTATGATGAGGCCAACAGATCAGGAGACAAGTGCCATTGAAAAGACAATTTGTTACTCATGGCTGCCAACAGAAGGAGGCCTGCCACGCCATGCCACGCCATGCAGGGCCATGTGGGGAAGCTCAGGGTCGGTCGGAGGCAGAGACAACAGCCTTTATATGTGACAATAAGCAGTTCACATATGTGTTTCTGTGGGAATCAATGGTTGAGGCAGAGCCAGGAGGCTGCGCAGGTTTAGTGCTGGCTGGTGTGGGTCATTTCAGTGAGGGCAGAAGCTGTCCTGGTCAGAGGATTAAGGGCTCCAGACATGAGCTGGCTGAGAGCATGGGCTTTGGACTGGTGGTTTGCAATGAAAGGTGTGCTTGCGGGTGACTGCCCGCCAGCTCTAGCAGTGCGCCAGCCCTAGGAGGGCAGTCTCTGCCTCGGGGAGCCCCCGATGGCAGAGTGTCAAGAATATAGAACCGGCCTCACAGGGATGTTGTCATCATCGATGGTTGCCCGGTTTACGTTTTTCTATGCTTTTACTTTCAACCTTTCCGTGTCTTTATATGTAATGTGAGATCTTGAGACCCCAAGCATACAATTCAGTCTCATTTTTAACCCAATCTAACCATCTTACTTTTTATTGTAGTACATAAAGTGACATTCAGGTTTATCTTTACCATCTTATTGTTTGCTTTTTTTTTTTTGGAGACACTCACACTGTCACCCGGACTCCAGTGATGTGGTGTCATCCTAGTTCACTGCAACCTCAGACTCCTGGGCTCAAGCGATCCTCCTGCCTCAGCCTCCCGAGTAGCTGGGACTACAGGCATGTGCAACTGTCCCTGGCCTGTTTGCTATTTATTCCATCTGTTTGTTTTTTTTTAAACTCCTGTCATGGCTTTCTTGGATTAATAAAGTATTTTTATTATTCCATTTCCTCCTTCCACTAACTTTTTAGTTAAACATTCTTTTATTATTCTCTTAATGATTGCTGTAGGGTAGTGCTGTCCAACAGACCTTTCTCCCATAATAGAAATATTCTGTGACTGTGTTGCCTCCCGTATACTACCCCCTGCCCCAAGATTTGGTGACAGCTGTATCCCTGTATAACAGGGGTGTACAAACTTTCTTTGCAAAGGACTAGATGGTAAATATTTCAGGCTTTGCAGGCTATATGGTTTCTACTTAACTCTGACATCATAGCTTGAAGGCAGCCATAGATAATATGTAAACAAATTAGCGTGGGTGTGTCCCCAAAATACTTTATTTACAAAAAGAGATGGCAGGTGGATTTTATATCCAGCAAGTTTGCCTACACCTGCCCTATAGCCTCACCCCCTTTGAGGTGACCTTGCTTCCAGAGCTCCAACTCAGAATAGATCATTTTCAGGACAGACACTACTTCCTGATCCAATCTCTGTGGCCTGGGGGTAATAACAGTTTTCCACTGTTGCTTGTCCCAGTTAATTCAAACCTATCTGGCTTTCTTATTCCCCCCCCATACCTCTGTTAATAGTCCCTTAATTAGACTCTCTTCAGTTGAACACTTTGTGCCATCTTTTCCTTGCTAAGATTCCAACATGTATAACTTTATACTTACGTCATGGCAAGTATTTCATTGTGTCCTAAGTGACAATAAGCCGTTAACGTATGTGTCTCCTTATGTCACCAGACATCCTGGAGGGCAGATACCATGCGTTGGTCCTGTTCATATTCACCATTAATCCTATTGCTGAACTCTGCAAGCAACTGGAGTGCAAAATCCTTCTAAATGGAAGAAGCAATGCAGAAATGGAGCCAGGAGAGGTCAGAATTAGGAAAAAAGATGAGTATTATTTCTGAAGTGGGCAGGTGGTGAAAGAGGAATTTTCCAGAGAAATAGAGAGGTAAAGTAGAGCTGGTAGATTTAGTCTCAATATCATCATGGGAGGGAAAAATTACAAGTACCTGGTGTGAATAATGACTGTCATTGAGTGCGGGTGAGGACCTGGTGTGACCACTGTCAGTTGAGTGGGGTGAAGAGAACATGTGAACAGTGTCAGTTGTCAAGTGGAGGTGAGGGGAGGGTGTGAGCGGCGTCAG
>CAUYSK010019131.1:0-15202 GCA_963575035.1 Avahi laniger | reverse complement strand
TAATGCTTGAGTCAGGGTCATAAGTGTGCCCATCACCCAGACAGTGTTCATTGTACCAATTAGGTAGGTTTTTGCCCATTCTTTCCTCATCTTGCCCCCTGCATGATTTCTTTTGGGATTTACTTCCCTCTGTGCACATGTGTCCTCATCAGTTAGTTCCAATTTAGCTTTTTTTTTTTTTTTTTTTTGTAGAGATGCGGTCTTACTATGTTGCCCAGGCTGGTCTTGAACTCCTAGGCTCAAGTAATTCTCCTGCCTCAGCCTCCCAAAGTGCTGGGATTACAGGCATGAGCCACCGCACGCAACCTTAGTTTTAATTTACTAGTGAGTACATGTGGTGTTTGCTTTTCCATTCTTGAGAGTTTCATCCAAATTGTTGCAAAAGGCCTTAATTCATCCTTCTTCACGTCTGAGTAGTATTCCATGGTATATATATACCACATTTTGTTAATCCACTGATGAACTGATGAGCATTTGGATTGATTCCATATCTTTGCAGCTGTGAATTGCGTTGCAATAGACATTCGAGTGCAGGTGTCTTTTTGATAAAATGACTTTTTTCCTTTGGGTAAATACCCAGTAGTGGGATTGCTGGATCAAATGGACTTCTAGTTCTTTGAGGAATATCCATACTGTTTTTCATAGAGGTTGTACTAAGTTGCAGTCCCACCAACAGTGTATAAGTGTTCCTTTTTCTTTGTATCCATAACAGTTCTGTTTTGTTCTTTTTTACAGTTTTGATTTATTTGCTGAACTTCTCATTTTGTTCATATATTATTTTTCTGATTTTGTGTACTTGTCTATTTTTATTGTCTTGTAGCTCCTTGAGCTGCTTTAAGACAATTATTTTGAATTCTTTGTCAGTTTATAGACCTCCACTTCTTTAAGAATGGTTAGTGGTTCCTTATTTTGTTTCCTTGGTGGTGTCAGTCTGTTTAGTGTTGCTATAAAGGAATACTTAAGAATGAGTGATTTACAAAGAAAAGAGGTTTATTTGGCTCATGCTTCTTCAGACTGTACAAGAAGCATGGCACCAACATCTGCTTCTGGTGAGGGCTTCAGGCTGCTTCCACTCATGGCAGAATGGGAAGGGGAGCTGGTGTGTGCAGAGATCACAAGGCAAAAGATGAAGCAAGAGAGAGCAAGAAGAGAGGTGCCAGGCTCTTTTTAACAGCTAACTCTCATGGGAACTAATTGAGTGAGCACCCACTCATTACTGCAAGTGTAGCACTAAGTCATTCATGAGAGATCTGCCCCATGACATGAATACTTCACATTAGATCTCACCTTCAACACTGAGCATCAGATTTTAACATGAGATTTGGAGGGGACAAACAAACCAAACTGTAGTAGGTGATGTCATATTTCCCTGATTATTCATGATTCTTATGTCCTGCATTAATGTCTGCCCATTTGAAGACAGAGTCAACATTTTAAGACTTTGCAGGCTGATTTTGACAGGAAAGCATTTCACTATTCTGCCTGTCCTGAGATTCTGGGCAGGCGAGCTGGTAGGGTCCATGGATGAGCTTGTTGCTAGAGTCCTTGGGTGAGTTTGTCTGGTGCTTAGTTCATTAACCAAGTGGATCTGGCACCTGTGTCCCCAAGGTGGGCCTGGTACCTGGGTCTGTGTAGGTGGTCCTGGAACCTGGGTCCACTGGGGCATGCCTGAGACTTGGGTCTGCATAAGTGGGCCTTGATTCTGAATCCTTAGGGGCCAGCCTGAAGCCTAGGTTCATAGGTGCTGACCTGGCACTGGGGAGGGTTCAAGCTTAAGTCTGTAGGGGGTTGGTCTGACACTGGGGTGGTCCTGGAGCCTGGATACACAGGTGAAAGCATGTAGGTTGGGGCCCCAGGGGATGCCTGGACATTGTGGTAGCCCTGCAGCCTGGGTCTTTAGGGACAAGCCGGGAAGCTGGACCTGTGGGAGTCTGCCTGGCACTGGCTTTGTCCTGGTGCTGGGGTGGGCCTGGATTCTGGGTATGCAGGGCCTGGCATGGAGCCTCGACCTGCAGTGGACAGCCTGGGGCTGAGGTAAGCCTACAGTATGGGTTCATGAGAGAGGGATTGGTGCTGGGGAAGGGCTGGAGCCTTGGACTATGGGAGCCGACCTGGCACCAGGGTTCACTGGGGCAGGGCTGGTTCATGACAAAATCAGGTTCTCACCTTACTCACCTTACTCTTATTCCTCTAACCAGAGGGTATCTCTTTCAGCACTACACTGCATGGGCTTAGAGGAGACGTGACTTCGGTAGTCTGAAACCATCCTTCCTACCCTCTTCAATGCATCTTTTATTATCTCTGTGCTCCACTCAGGTGCTATAATCTCTCACCTGAAGATTCCTTAGTTTTTGTGAAGGTGTTTTCATTCCAATTGATGTTATGTGAAGGGATGAGTGCTGGAGATTCCTATTTTATTATCTTGCTGATACCTGAGGCTCTAAATTTGCCTCTTTGTGCCTAAAGCTTTAACCTTCATTTGGTAAGTGATTATAAATCAATCCCATATTAAAATCACCTTCTAAATTAAGACACGAGTTTAATCTGAAGGCATTCTAAATGATAAACCTACAAATTTAAGATGAAAATGAGTGCTCCACATTCAGTGGTAAAACTTAAGGCAAACATACACAGTTCTGGGTTAGAATGAAAAAACAAACACACCTCTTAGAAACCAAAACAAAGTTAGGCTGACTTCAGTGTTAGGGATGCTATTACACAATCAGATCACTGTGTCATAATTGGAAATGTGAGAACCTGTGTAATAAAAAGAACCCTCACCTCCCTAGGTGGCCTGGTGAGGGAGGAAAACATGCAAAATCATTTTTGTTTTCACCAAATAGAGCTTTTGTACTTTAATGACAGCCACTGTGCTTCTGCATATCACAGGCCATGATTTATGATACGTTGTTTTATCTGTGTGCTTTTTGATCTGTGAGATTAAAAATGATAGCGCCTTAAATGTAGGGCCATAGTTCAGTATTCTAATCAGTGCTTCTAGCTCAGAAGTAACATACTTTTGAAAACTCCTCAAATAAACATTGCCAGAGATCTGTAGCACTCCCTTTATGTCACTGAACTGAAGATATAGGCCATTGATCTTAGTCTACAAAAGCAACATGGAAACGTTATTGAGGTTTTGTCTGTAGAAGCTGGTCCTTTCTATCCATCTAACTGATTTTGAATTTAATCTATTTTTCAATTTGGATAATTTATCTTCTTAATTTTCAATGCATTTTCAATTGGTAGTTTTTTGGTTGGCTTTTATTAAGCCAACAAGAGATATGACTTTTTCAATTTCCTATAATTTTTAGACACATCTAAACAAGCAGTAGAGTGAATTTGTTGACTTAATTGGATTCTAACATGTTCTGGATGCTCCTTGTGTGTTTATAATAATGATTAAGAGAATCTATTGCTTTAGTCTTTGAAGCTTGATCAGTCTAATAGGAGCAGTTAGTCTAATTTCAGGTGTCCTGAGTCTATTTGTATTGAGAAATTGTCTTTGAATAAGATTACATTTGTCAGGTTATTTTAATGAGGCTACTATTGGGAACTCAACCAAAGGATCATTGTTTTCCACCATTGTTTTCTGAGCTAACATTGCAATAAAACATAGAGGAAGATGGTGTAGTAAGAATTTCTATAATGTATTGTGAATTAAACAAATTATTCAAAATACACTGCATAATATTTATGGCAATTATTGAATTTGTTGTGCACATTAAGATCTTTACCTACATGTTTTCATCTAACCCTCCCATTAACCTCTTACTGTATTTTTATCAGAGAAGTTAAGGACTTGCCTGAGCTCATAGAATGAAAGTGTTGAAGCTGAACTTCAAACCCAGGTCTGATTTCAAAAATCCAGGCTTTAAGCCACTGTCTCTTACTTAAAATTTCTAATACAGAAACCAACTAATTTTTGTTATTGAGTTCTATTAGGGCACAGTAATACCCTTTAAGCCCTTTGATAAATAAATAAGAACTCCTTGTCATAAGCCACTGAGGCCATTTAATGTCATCTGTGTTTTTTTTTTTTTTTTTTTTTTTTACTCCTTGATTTCCCCTTATGATTCTTCAAAAACAGATACTCTGCACAAGTACATTATTGCTTTCAGGGAGAAAAGTTTTCTCTTGTAATGCCTCCTTTCACATATTACAAAGTACAAAATATGATCACCGCTAACCATCTCCCAGACTATCCCAATTCCATTGCTAAGTATAACAAGTTTAGGGACAGTTAAGCACTTCAGGGCATTGTTACCATCTTCATTATCATTATCATCAATAATAATAGTAGCTTTTCTTGAACATACATTTGTTGCTTGGCCTTATTCTAAGAAATTTATAAATGTTTCATTTAATCTTCAAATAGCTATATAAAATAGGTCATACTAATTAATATTTCCAATTTATAGTCGGCGAAGCTGAAACTGAGAGGTTAGTAAATTTGTCTGAGATAATGGAAAGAATCCGTGACTTAGAGTTGGACATCCTGGATTCACATACAACTTGTATCTTACTAACTTCTAACTGCGTAGTCTTGGTTATATTAATTAATGTCTTTAGTCTTATATTTTTGCATTATTAAAATAATAAATGTTTATTACAGATAATTTTGAAAATATATAAATATATTAGGAAAAGAGAACAATCACCTACGTCCTACTACACACACAGAGTGTAGTATTTTAAAAATAGACTTTTAATGAACTGCTTTAGATTTACAGAAAAATATTTTAGATGGTGATACAGAGAATTTTCATATACTCTATATTTAATTCCCCATATTATTGATATCTGTTATTGATATCTGTGTATTTGTTATAATTAATTATCCAGTACTAATACTTATTATTAACTAATGCCCATAGTTTGTTCAGATTTCCTTAATTTTTTGTAATGTCTTTTTTCTGTTCCGGGATCCCATCCAGGACATCACATTCTACTTAGTTTTCATGTCTTCTTAGTTTTCTCTTAGCTGTTACGGTTTCTCAGGATTACTTTGTTTTCAATGACCTTGACAGTTTTGAGGAGGACTGGTCAGGTGTTTTGTATGGTGATGTTAGAATTTGCCTGATGTTTTTTTCATGATTATATTACAGTTATGGGTTCTTGGGGAGGAAGACTAAAGAGATAAAGTGCTATTTTTATCACATCACATCAGGAGCGCATACTGTCAACATGATGGTAACCTTGATCACCTGGCTGAGGTAGTGTTCGGTTCCTACACTTTAAAGTCAGTTTTTTTCTTCCTTTCCATACTGTACTCTTTGGAAGGAAGTCACTATGCACAGCCCATACTTAAGGAGTAGGGCCATATATATAATTTTATTTATTATTCTTTAAACATTATCATTAAGCATTTTCTGTAGTTATACACTTTATATAAACATCATTTTATTATTAATAGATGCACATTATGCCATAATGTACTAAACTAATCTTTACAATTAAACATTTCAGTTTTTCTTTTTTTTCATTTGTTCTTGTTTCTTTTAGGAAGGGTCTTAGAATTGAGATTATAGGTTAAAGACATGAACATATTGAGAATCTTGGTGTATATACTTTCACCAAGGAATTACACTAGTTTATATTTTGATTAGCACTGTACAAAAATGTGTCGTTTACTTTCTCCTCAACATTGCTTTCATTATTTACCTCTTTAGTTAAGTTTTTGGCAAAATGGTGTTTTACTGTTATTTTATTTGCTTTAACTTTTATTTTATGATTATTAATGTAGACAATTTCTCCATATATTTCTTGACTAAAGCTTTAGCTTGTCCATGTATATAATTAGAATAATAATCTCTACTTCATAGGGATATAGCAAGAGTTAAATGTTATAACGTATGACAGGGTTTTATAAACTCTAAAGTTCCAGATAGATGCCAGCCATCAGCCATTACTGGAAAACTTTCAAAAACCATTTCCAGCTTTGAGATCTTAGGTTGTCATTAAGGGTTTGCCAAATCTGAATTTTGACAATAATTTTAGGGTAGGAGTGTTCCAGGTGATAGAGCTCGTTATCACAATAAAAATTTTGAGTTTGGGAAAGATATACAGCCCTACCTTTTTATATTGCACTTTGCTTTACAGTATTTCATATATATTGCATTTTTTACAATTCGAGGTTTGTGGCAACCCTGCATTGAGCAAGTCTATTGCTACCATTTTTTCCAACAGGATGTGCTCACTTTGTGTCTCTGTGTCAACATTTTTTAGCAATAATCTACATTTTAATTAATGTATGTACATTTTTTAGACATAATGCTATTGCACACTTAATACTATAGTATAGTGTAAATATAACTTTTATATGCACTGGAAAACCAAAAAATTTGTGTAACTGATCCTCTTTGGGATACAGAAATCATCTGCTTAGTCAGTTAGGGCTGCCATAACAAAATACTATAGACTGGGTGGCTTAAACAACAGAAATTTATTTCTCCTAGTACTGGAGGCTTGCGAGTCCAACATCAAGGCACTGGCATGGGAAATTTTACCTTGAGGCCTCTTTTCTTGGTTTCTAGGTGGCTGTGCACATGTTACCTCTTCTTTGTCCATGCATGTGCATGGATAGAGAGAAAGAGAGATGATGGTGTCTGTTTTTATAAGGGCACAAATTCTATCATGAGGGCCCCACACTCATGACCTCATCTAACCTTGATTATCTCCCAGAGGCCCCAGCTCCAGTAGGGCTCCAACATATGAATTTGGTGGTAGAGGGCACACACATTGGTTGGGAGGACATAAATATTCAGTCCATCATGACTGAGAGTTAATGCATTATGCTCCTAGATGTTTGTGCACACCACATATACAGCATGTACACAAAAGGAATGCTATACCATAGAACATGGACAGTTTATTAGTTACATATGTCTTCTCATTTAAGCTACTATGCCAGTTTTTAAAAATCAGGTACACTTAATAGTAAACATAAATATTAGTAATTAACCAAATATTGATTTGTTTTCTGTTATGACAAGAAGCTTAGAAGTAGATGGTTGCTGGCATTGGTTCAGCAGCTTGAGGCTGTTAGGGGTGAGGTCTTTATGATTCTTTAGCCTTTCTTTCATGGCTGCAAGATGATGGCTATAGCTACACTTCCAGCCCTTGTACCTGCATTACAGGCAGGAGAAAGGAAAAGGAAGAAAGAACAAAGACATATGTGCCAGCTGAGTCTTTTAAGAACTTTTCCAGAAGCCCCCCACAATGACTTCTGCTTACATTTTATGAACCAGAACTCTGTGTCACATGGCTACTGCTATCTGTAAGGAAATCTGGGAAATATAAGTTTAATCTGTAAACATTAGTGAGTCCTCTAAAATGTGAATTCTTTTAATAAAAGAGAAAAATGGATATTGCTTTGGAATCTAGAAGTATGTGCCACAACTACATCCCAGAGCTGAAAAAAATTGTGAATTGACAGACACCCCCCCTCACCCTCCTGCGATGGGCAGATAGCACTTTCACACAACAAAATAGAAGCTCAGGAAATTCCTGCCCCAAAGGAATGTTTAAATAGTATATTTCAAAAGGTGACCTTGTTTAAGGAGCTCGGAGAAGACAGCATACTTTAGACATTGGAGTCTACTCAGAAGACAGTGACTGTTTTAATTCAGTCACAACCTGAGGAGAGTTTTGGTAGTTGGCAGATGTGCTGTGTCAAGACTGCCTTTTGGCTCTTGTGGTGATTCCTGCTTCTGGCTTCCTGCAGTTAGAGCATACTGTTTTCTTTCACTCAGGGACATCTTGTTCTTGCGTGTGTCACCGCACCATTACTCACTCTGAGCTGCCTTCTTGTTGGGATTTCATAAGTTTATTCAAAGAGATGCAGGAACATGAAAAACACTGAACTGGGGCAGATTAAGAGTAGGGTGTTAAGAGAGATGCGCTATTTGTGGTTCTTTCAGGTCACACTGAGCACGTCAATTTTAATTTTTAGATCAGTCAGTAGCTGCTCCACTTTCTGCTATAAGATGGTAAGGAAATTCACCTGCTCCTTTAAAAAGCTAGAGTTTTAGATCACTGTATTTGCAATGCGTAATAATAGTTATGTGGACGATGGAATAGCCAGCTACACTCCGGTGGGCTTTATAATGATCAGAGTGAAAGATTATGAGTTTCATAGGAGATTCATGTAAGAAACATAGCTGGGACAGAAGGAGTAGGCTACTGATGGATGTACGAGAAGAAGGTGAAGAAGAGAAGGCAGGGGGAGGAGTCAAAGGTGACTCAGGCTTCAGGTCTCTGAGTCAGAGGGATGGAGCTGCCACTAGGGACAAGCAAACTCCTAGTAGTATCTATTTAGGGGCAGTATCTATTTAGGAATGACGTGTTCTGTGTTCCCCCATAGACTTTGTGGAGGAGGTAGAGAGGATGGAGGTCTAGTAAGGCTGGCTGAATGGACAGGCTGAGAGGGGGTCTGGTTTGGTTATTCAGTGTTTAGTTGCAAATCTCTTCCCAATCACTTTGTGACAGCATTTGATTTGAATTTTAATTCATATCTATTGGGCAATGTGCATAAAACTCACTCTACATTAAAATGCAGTGAGAATTTGTATTTCCTCATTATCCCATTCCTTCCATATCCCTGAGCCTGAACTATCTCATCTTCCCAAGGTGAGGCAAATTAAGCTTCATGTTTTCAAATATTTCTATTTTAAAAATTTTTTTATTTTAGCATATTATAGGGGTATAAATGTTTAGGTTACGTGTATTGCTTTTGCCTCACATGAGTCAGAGCTTCAAGCGTGTTCATTCCCTAGACCATGTGCACCACACCCATCAGGAGTTCAAAGATTTCTTTCTTTAAAGATTTAAAGAATATTGCCTATTTTAGGTTTAAAGGAATATCATTTTATGCTTGCCAAATTGTAACCCAACTTTACCAATCCACAATTTCCAATTCATGTTGATCACTGTAGGCAAATTGCTTGTGTGGTAACCTACATGCATCATTCAATTCTTTAATATATTTACTTTGTAGAGTGACTTCCATTAACAATTGCTGAACCATTCCTAAAAATGATATAGTGTATTTAAGATATAAGAAGATGTTTGATTCCTCTGATAAGCACTCATACTAATTTTTTCTTCCCCCTCCTCCTCCTCCTCCTCCTCTTTCTTCTTCTTCTCCTTCTCTGGCTGTCATCTAATTACTTCTTTCAGCTTGCCTTTTATTCCCTGAAGTTCCATATTTAAGTAAGTTCAATGAGTTGGTTTCATAGGGTGTCACTGAGGCAAGGACACAGAATTGGAGTTGGTTTCTTTACTTCTTTACTCTCATCTCACCTTCTGATAGCCGTCTGTGCACAAGCCTTGTCGGGGAGATCAGCTGTATGCTTAGCTCCATCACAACTGTGTTCTGAGACTATAAAGAGGCTAACATTAATATCAATGAATTTTCTCAATATCATCCTCACCAGCCAATGGACACATCAAAACGGGATTCTACCTCTCTTTGAGGATCTTTAATCTTTCTGTTATATAGCTTAGCTGGCACATGTATGCATCTTTATTATATATTAATAGTTGGGGTTTTTTTTTTTAGCTCTGAGTTAAGTCCTGCAATTATTTCCATTTTACAGATGTGAAAACTGAGATCCAGAAACATTAGAAAATTATTTACACAAGGCCACACAACCAGTTAGTGTGGAACCTGAATTTGAACACATGATTCTCAAACACATGATTAATAAGAACATGATATTGCCTCATTATAACAAGAATGACACCAATTACACTGACTCTACTCCTCATCCCCCTGTCCCCGCTTCTCACAGAACCTCAGTTCCTTATAAGGTGCCCCTGAATATTTTTTTTGCCACCAGGGATTGTGTGACATGTGCTCACAAACCACTTACCTGTCACGGAGGACCACCGCTGGGTCCTTCCATGCCCTCCAGGCACTTACGGATCCTGGAGTCCTTGAGAAGCCACTTTTGTGGGTGGATTGAAGAAAAGGGGAAAACTTCATTTCTCTGCTGTGCTACACTCTGGGGGCAAGTCCTCAAAGCTGTACTTAGGTCTTTCTGAGTTTTAAGCCCCCTTTCCAGATTTTTATTTACAGCCTCCTCCCTCCTCTCTCTGGGACTCAACTATGAATCCAACTGGCCACTATCAGAGTAACAGCCCCCATTTTGGGCTCATAGTCTCCTGTCCATCCCCTCCTAAAATTAAGTCTTTGTTGTTAGTGAAGCTCGTTGTGCATGGCTCTTCCTCAAATTTGCTTTTTGTCCTTAAAGGCTTCTCAGGCACATAAGAGATGGGCCTTCAGGCAACTTGTTCTTCAGTTTCCTAAACATAACCAGGCATGTCTGAATGCCACAGCAGGCCTGTCCTGGAACCTTCAGTACCACCCCATGAGCCACCAATGGTTCCCACATTAGTTGCCTTCCTTCTCTCTAAACTTCCACAGTTGCTGTGAACCCCATCCACCCAGAGGAGGAAAAAAATCAGGCTGCTTTTCTCCCTTGCACCACCTCAAGCCAGGGTGTAGGGGGCTAACACTCCACACATCATTTTCCTGCTTTCCTCTGCTAAGCTGTAATGAGCAGTCTGTTCTACTCATCTTCCCTAACCTGGTAGTAAGAATGCTTACTACTGCGGCTGACTGAGCTTGGAAGCTTTGTCTTGGAGAAGACAGAACCTCCTTCATCCCCAAATCTCACTTCTGCGGACAAGGTTTTAGATTTCTGGACCACATTCTCATCTGTATATTCTACAAAGGCATGAGTGATGGTTTTGCTGTGATTCAGGCAATTCTCATGTTTTCTTACAAAAATCTAAAATGACTGTTGTCTCTTTACCTCCCTGTGTCTGAGTAGCCTCATCTAGTGATTCTTCCTGCCTCCCTGGAAGCCTGAGCTTCCTCTAAGCATTTGCTGTGAATACCCTCTTCAAACTCTTGATTTAAGTGAGTCTTATCTACCTGCCTTTTTGCCTCCTCCTTGCTTCTTTACTCCTTTATTTTATCCTGAACAGATCTATAAGCCCTTCCCTTACCCCACCTTTTCGATATGTGTCTAGAAAGATAACTTGTTCTCTGTGGTTCCCAGCAGCCATTCAAATATCCTTTAGTATTAGGGCCTGGTGACAGAGGCATCTGTGGAAGCATCCTAGGTCCTGTGTGCCTTCTAAGGACCAAGGCCTTTGCAAACTTTAGTTCACCCTCTTTCTCTTTCTACTTACTTTCCACTTCTACATGTTTAGTGTTGTAGCCAAGATGAGATTAACACCCCCTCATGCCCACACCAGATGGCCTGTGCAGTGTGGGGAGCTGTCTGTCCGTGGCATACCCTGGATATTGGCTATCCAACAGGGGATTCCTTGGGGTGACTGGTTTTGGCACTTTCAGATTAACCCCTGCCGTGATGGTTAATTGTAAGTGTCATCTTGACTGGATTGAGGGATGCCTAGATGGCTGTGAAGTATCGTCTCTGAGTATGTCTATGGGAGTGTTTTCAGAGCAGATTGGTGTGTATGTCAGTGGACTGAGTGGGGAAGATCTGCCGTCAATGTGGGTGGGTGCCATCCAATTGACTGGGGACCCAGATGGAACAAAAAGGCAGAAGAATGGCAAATGAATACTCTCTCTCTCTCTCTCTCTCTCTCAACCACAGTAGGATACCTCTCTCTTCCTGTCCTTAGACATCAGCATGCCAGCTTCCTTCACCTTTGGATTCTGGGACTTGTACCAGTGTCCTGGGGCTCTTGGGCCTTCAGCCTCAAACTGAAAGTTGTACCATCAGTTCCCTTGGTTCTCAGGCCTTCCGACTTGGGCTGAGTCACTCTACCAGCTTCTCTGGTTCTCCAGGTTACAGACAATCTGTTGTGGGACTTCTCAGCCTCCATAATTGTGTGAGCCAATTCCCCTAAAAAAAAACCCTCTCATATATCTGTGTTCATATATCTCTCTCTTTCTATGGATCTATGTCCTGTTGGTTCTGTGTACCTGGAGAACCCTGACAAATACAGCAACCATACCTGCCAAGAATGTTGCACCACTTTGAGGAGGCATACAATATTTTTACAATGCAATGTCCATAGGGAAGGGCTTACAAATGAACTTCCAGTGCTAACTTCTCAGTCAATTTGGGTAGGAGCTTGCAATATTTTACAATATTGGGCAGACATTAAAATTTATATAGATCTTCTGTGGGTATATCTGAATACACCAGCCTCATGGATTCCAGTGGCTCCTGCAGGATAGTTTCTGCAACTCCTTATCATTTCCCTGGGGCCGGGACAGCCCCACATGCATCTCTTGGTATTACTCTGCAAGGAATTTGGCAGGTTCAGGAGGAAAAGATAAGCCCTAATAATAACTATAGCAATATACCCAAAGCAGTTCCCAAGGGCCATTCTAGTAGGAACTTTTTGTACATTATCTCATTTTATTTCAGATAATGAGGTAGGTATTTTCCACATTTTACATATGACTAAACTCAGACTAAGTAACATGTTCCAGGTCACCCCATTTGCAAATGCCTGAGCGGGTATGGCTCTAAAGTTCGTGCAATTTCCACTATGTTCACTGCTAGTTGTAGGAAACTGTGTAATGGAGACGTGCAAACAACTCTACAAGCCCAGAAATGAATACTGGTGTTTCATAGGAGCGCTTCCAAATGGTAACCTGAATTTTGGAATGCTGCAGGAAAATAGCCTTTTGTCTCAAAACCCAGTTTGAACCTTCCACCAATTACATAGCCTTTCTGAAAACTGGAAATTTGACGATCGTGGGATGGAATCTTCCGGAATGAAGAGCACTTTTTCGTTGTCTACCTTGGAATCTCTAGCCAGCAGCTATTGGTTGTTCCTTCTTTTTTCTTCTTCTTCCTCATTTTCCCCATTAGAATGTAAGATTCATGAAGGAAAAGGACTTGTTCATTGCTGTATAGCTAGAAAGGGTAGTGCCAGGCACACAGATGATATTAAATAAATATTTGTTGAATGAATGAAAAATTGAATGAAAAAATCTTTGCAAGCCCACTGAGAACCAGCTACTTTTGACACCTGAAGTCCTCCCGACATTTAGGTAATCTATTGTGTGTGTATCTGCTGTTTGTTGATTGGCTTGACTGTACCACGGCCATGCACCAAGCAAATCCTGCCTTCCACTAGGGAGTTGTTGAGACGCCCAAACATGCAAAGAGCCAAAGACACCTGCAGGGCTTGGGCTGGAGGGCGATGGGTTTGGCCTCCTGTTTGTATCCAAATCTTCACAACCCCAACACTTCCTGATTTCTCAGTGAAAGAGCGAGTACCCCAGTAACATTCATTGTGTCTTGTCCATGAGACCCTCCTCTAGGAGAAGCACTATGTCCTTGCAGTTAATCTCAAATTTGCTGGGAGCTGGGATTCTTTGTTTCCTTACTCTGGCCAATTTCCATAAGAACTACACAAACTTTACTTCTAGATTTACTTCTCCTAATTGGAACTTTACCATACTAAAAAAACAAAAAACAAAAAAACCTAAAAAACCCAAACCAAGCCCATCAATAAGAAAATATCAATGAGGTCATAGTTCTGCACAATTATTACTAGAAGCAAAAGTCTTATGGTAGAAGTTTGCTTACCATCTGGCTCGATTCATTAGGCAGGGAATCTGACCCAAATTTTGTAGGATTTCTTGTAGATAAACTGCTTTTATGGTATTGAGAGAAAATAAATACATCTCCCACGTAACTCGAATAAAATGAAAATATAAACTCCAGATATTCACAGGAAGGAGAAGCCAAACACATTCTCTGGATTTTGTGTACTTATCTTTCTATAGATCCTTGTAAATATGGAGTCCAGTTATTGATGTGCCAGGTTCTCTTTCACTATCAAATTGCTTTGAGGAAAATTTTGTAAATGGACATAAGCAATATTTATACTTACATCTGTAGGTGTGAATGAACAGCCTTCCAGAAGGAGAGCACCTGATGACCTGATGAGTTAGTCCCTGAGCCTTAAGCTGGGATACCCCCTCCCCTCAAGCCAGCCTTCCAGCCCTGGGATTGTAAACCAGGCCCCAGCACCAAAACCACTGGCTTTGTAAGTCCAGTAGTAAGCTCCCTGGTTCCTTCCTCAGAAAGATGTGATGTCGAAGATGGTCATCTGAAGGGCAATGTGAGGACCAGTTTTCAGGAAGATTGGATGGACTGTAGTGGAGCTAGCTAGGAAGGACCCACACAGCACAGTACTTGGCACAGGGTAGGGGCACAATATATATATTTGTTAAATGAAAAAACAAAAAAATGAATGAGTCTAGAAACGGAAACTGCTTGAACCATTGGCAACCTAAGGCTCTATATGGATGCTAGTTTCCTGTTCTCAATGTTGCTATCATTTGGAAAGCATTTCTCAGAGTAACTTAGTGGGTGGGAGCTTAGAAGGGAGAACAATTACTTTGTTGATTGAATGAGGAAGTTTGAGGCAATGTGTACCTGTAATAGGCAGTCCAAGGACATGTCAGGGATGTTGATTTTTCTAGGTTGTCAGTGAGTTTGTCTTCATGCTTGAATGAAGAGGACTGACATTCAGAGAATATAGCTATACGACTAGTTTCAGTTTATTGGTAATGTAAATGTAGCAATAGGAATGTTTTAGTTTTTATGATGTTGCATGGTTTTCAAGATGTATTCAATTATTTTTGCATATTTAACATTTCTGTCATTCACATGCTTGCTCCATCCTACTGCTCCCTTTTTCTTTCTTTGGTTTTGCTGTTCATATCGGCACACAAAATTTATCAAGTTTTTCAACAAGGGAAGTAAGTCGTATCACTCTTTCTCTCTCTGCACATACTGTGTGGCCATAAATGTACTTCAAAAAGGGAAACATGAAAGGGAAATTAATGAGAACATCTGTTTGTTTCTATGATGCCTATAAAGAATGACATTTCTGGCCGGGCGTGGTGGCTCATGCCTGTAATCCTAGCACTCTGGGAGGCCGAGACAGATGGATAGCTCAAGGTCAGGAGTTCGAGAACAGCCTGAGCAAGAGTGAGATTCCGTCTCTACCAAAAATAGAAAGAAATTATCTGGACAACTAAAAATATATATAGAAAAAATTAGCCGGGCATGGTGGCACATGCCTGTAGTCCCAGCTACTCGGGAGGCTGAGGCAGTAGGATCACTTGAGCCCAGGAGTTTGAGGTTGCTGTGAGCTAGGCTGAAGCCACGGCACTCTAGCCCAGGCAACA
>CAUYSK010019129.1:0-16462 GCA_963575035.1 Avahi laniger | reverse complement strand
TATACAGCAGGTAGGTAAACTCAAGGCATGGGAGTGGGCAAGAAGGCACTGGAGCTGCAGAAGCAAGGCTGGATGCCATGGCTCATGCGTATAATCCCAGCTCTTTGAGAGGCCAAGGCAGGAGGATAGCTGGAGGCCAAGAGTTCAAGACCAGCCTGGCAACATAGCAAGACTTCACCTCTGCAAAAATAAAAAATTAGCTGGGTGTGGTGGTGTGCACCTATAGTCCCAGCTGCCCGGGAGGCTGAGGCAGGAGGATCCCTTGAGCCCAGGAGTTAGAGGCTGCAGTGAGCTATGACAATGCCTCTGCACTCTATCCCAGGTGACAGAGTGAGACCCTGTCAGGCAGACAGCATCACCTAGAGAGGAACTGGAGAAAAATAAAGAAAATGCCTGAGAAACAATTTTTTTTTTTTTTTTTTAGAAATAACTCAGTTTGAGGAACAGAAACAGGAAGGGGAGGTAGGAAGCAGGAATGGTCAGGAAGAAGAGGGAAGAACCTCAAAGAAAAGCTTCCAGGAGAGAAAGTGCTCTGCTGTCAAAGGCTGCCAAGGAATTCATAAACAGTTGCCACAGGATTTGGTAATTGGATCATTTGTCGATATGTTTATCACAGCATGAATCTCATGCATATTAACCATGAGTAAAATTTTTTCCCCTTATTTTGGCTCCAGAATAGAACAAAGAAAAGGAGAGAATTTCCTGAGGTGACTGGGCAAGGTTTAAAAGAGCAAAGGAAAAGAAACACAAGGTTTGAAGAGGATGTGTGTAAACATGTGAGGAGGAGATCGCCTGAGGTGGAACGACTGGGCTAGGATCTGGAGAGACAGGAACAGGGGAAGCGATGTGACTGTCCCTCCCGCAGCCCTGCAGGGCAGGAGGGGAAGTTCCCCCACCAATGAGCAGGTGGGGCTACCAGCTCACCGCACCTCAGAAGGGCACAGTGGTGTAGACAGGGCCCCAGAGTCCGAGAGTGCTTGGCATCTACTCCTCTGTCCTCTGAGTCCAGAATCATCTATCCTAGGCTCACCTCACACTGAATATATTCCTCTCACTCCCACATCACAACTATGTATTCCTCTCCTAGTGTGTTTTCCCAGCTCTCTCCCAGCTACGGTAATTAATTCAAATACACCATCACTTAAGCGCCAATCAAAGCTCCATCAAGATCCAAGAAGAACAATAGTATGCTTATATGCACAGTCTGTTAATTTAAATTACCAGTTGAGTCACCGCATGCCAACAATTAAGCAATGACAAACACACAGATTATACTCCACGTTAACAGAGCTAAACCAGAGATCTCAGAGAACAAGTTGTCCTGGACAGCCAGGCTTTCCCGATAGCTGAGGGTTTCCCCTGGGGAAATGGTGGACGGAGAGGCACAGACATGTAAATAATTTGAATAATGACTATTTGTCTAAAGTGCTCTTTACACTTCTCTGCTTTCTAAAACGGCACATATGAAATATAATTTAACCTTTTCGTGGGCCTTTTTTAATAAGCATCCAAGGCAGTGATGAGCCAGTGGGTACAAAAGCAGTGCATTCCTCTAGCACAACTCCTTCCTGTTTCTCCAGTCCAATGCGAGCCATCACTCTCTCCCTGGACCACTTCGGTAGCATCCTGTCTGGTCTCCCTCTTTCCATGCTTGCCCTTCTCCAATTCAACCTGCACGTGGCAGCCAAAGCAATCTTTGTAAACTAAGAAAACGATTCATGCCAATCCAGTCCTTTGAGGTCTGTTTGCTGTACATCAAGGCCCTAACTGAACTTGCTCCTGCATCCTCCTCAACCTCATCTCAGATCAGGTCCCTGCCCCCGGCTCCCACAAGCACTCAGACCCTTCCTCTTCCGGCCTTTGCACTAGTTCTCTGCCTGCTCTTCTCCAACTCCCTCCATAGGAGCCTCATTCTTACCTTCCGGCTTCATCTCAAATGTCACCCCTTCAGACAGACTTTCCTTAGCCCCCTTAAAGTGGCCCCCAGTCAACTTCATGTTACTATTCAGTTTATTTCCTCCTTGTAACTCTTGCTACTGGAATTATTTGTTCCCTTTTACTTAATTAGAAAAAAACTGTCACGTAGCACTTACTACAGGCCGGCACTAGCCACTCCACCAGTTCTCAGACAGCGGTCCAATGTCACCTGGGAATTTGACAGAAATGCACACTTTTTTTTTTTTTTTTTTTTTTGAGACAGAGTCTCACTCTGTTGCCCAGGCTATAGTGCCATGGCGTCAGCCTAGCTCACAGCAACCTCAAACTCCTGGGCTCAAGCAATCCTTCTGCCTCAGCCTCTCAAGTAGCTGGGACTACAGGTATGCGCCACCATGCCCGGCTAATTTTTTCTATGTATTTTTAGTTGTCCAATTAATTTCTTTCTATTTTTTTTTTAGTAGAGACGGGGTCTTGCTTGTGCTCAGGCTGGTTTCGAACTCCTGAGCTCCAACAATCCCCCCGCCTCGGCCTCCCAGAGAGCTAGGATTACAGGCGTGAGCCACCACGCCTGGCCAGAAATGCACATTCTTGAGCTCTACCTCAGACTCACTAATCAGACACTCTAGGGGTGTTAAGAAGTTCTCCAGGTGAGTCTGATGCACATTCACATGTGAGAGCCTTGGCAGTATATTTTGCTGCTCCCTTATGTGTTAATGGTCTTCCCCACTAGGAAAGAACATTTATGAAGTCAAAGATCTAGGCTGCCTTGTTCACCACCAATTTTCTAACTCTTAGCCCCAGGACCTAATATATTATAAATACCTAGGGGAAGGAGGTATCCCATTCCATGGCCAGCATTCAAGCTACTAAACTAAAGCTATGTAAACTTCACAGATGCTTAAATGACCTGTTGTTATTTATCCTCCTCCAAAGACACAGCCTAGCTTGAGTTTGCTCTTCCTTCTGCTTTTCTTCTTCTGTGACCCTTGGGTTGCTATTTTTTCTCTTCCATATTTCTCTGTACTCAAGATAAAAGGATTATCCATTCATAGAACTAACTTATCTGTGCAAGGTGTCCAAGCCTCAGAGCCCTCTGTCCCTATAGTAAGATTATTTCAGTTGCAGGCAGCAGAACATACTTGAGTAGAAGCACTGGTTTTGCAGCAAGGCTACCTGGGTTCAAATCCAAGGTCCACCACTTGTTAGAGCTGTGTGATCTTCAACAAATTGGTTGACTTCTGTGCTTCAGCTTCCTCATCTAAATATAAGGAATCATGGCACCTACCTCAAAAGGTTGCTGAGAGAACTAAATAAGGTAATTCATGTAAAGTGCTGGGATCATGCCTGTCATATAGAAAGCACTCCATACACACTGGCTGTAATATGTCACACCCTGCTGGTTATTATTCCCATGTCTTTGGAAAATTCCTGGCCCTGGTGGTTCAGGATTGAAATGCTGCATTGCCACTCACTCCTAAGTGAAAAATAAAAAGGCATTCCACATACCAGAAGCACCAACCCTACTTAAGATGGGCTAGTCTTTACAATTCCCTAAATACTCCTTTTCCCATGGTTTCCTACTGTATCCCAGGAGTCTTTTCCACCTAAACAGCTTCTACTTCCCAACTACCATCTTTGATCTTGCTTTCAAAAGGCTGAGAAACAAAACAAGTATTTGTGTAACACACATTTTCTGGAAAATGACAGCAGTTGATTGCAATCGCAGAGAGGTGGTAAAGCCGCAGGAGAAGGAGGGAGCAAACTGGTGACCTGCTCCAGACAAAGTATCCATCCTGGATAGAAGGCCTGAAGGCAAAATTCAAAGCGGAGCATACCGCAAGAGTAGCCTATTTCTGCTCTTTGAATGACATACACAGAGGAAAACGAAGAAAAAAGAAATCAAGAAAAGCAACTGACATACAGCAAAGGAGTTTTAGCAGCAAATACCTTAGAGTCACCAGGATACCAATAGCATATCACACAGCATAGTGCTAACAAGGCTAAGAACTTACAGAAGCTCCCCATTGCTTCAGGGGTCAAATTTAAACTCCTCCCCTCCTGGAAGAAGTTGAGAGTCTCCATCAGGTAATATGGCCTTAACTTTTTTGTTCTTCCCATGTTTCACCTACATTCTTCCGCTCTGGCTAGGTGCTCTTCTTCCCACCTAAGGTCCCCTTTTCCCCAGCTCCTCCCCACCAGCACAGCTAGACCAGGGCTACACAAAACGTGGAGCTACCTTGTAAACTGTTAACATCCACAACGAGACAAGCAGAGCCACTGAAAGAAAGTTCACGTCACGGCAACTTGACAAAGGAATTTTATGTCTTAAATAATAAAAACGTTGGGCTTGTATTATGTATGTTTTCTTTGTTCCATTTTATTTTTCTAAAACTTAATCTGTATCATATTTTACAAGAGTACTGAACCACACTGGATTGGAAATTAAAAAAAAAAAAATACTAGCGCATCACCACAGATATTTTAAGGAGCACTACACTATACACCGCTCACCTGGAACACCCTTCTATGTCCCTTTCTCCCATAATCTAATGTTCCTCAAGGCCTCCTCTAAAATATCCTCTCTAAACAACCCACTCAATGTGAATCTTTTTCACAAAATCTGTAGCTCATCACTGCTTCAGCTGTTAAAAATATTTTAATTTGGCCGGGTGCGGTGGCTCACACCTGTAATCCTGGCACTTTGGGAAGCCGAGGCGGGCGGATTATTTGAGCTCAGGAGTTCGAAACCAGCCTGAGCAAGAGCGAGACCTCGTCTCTATTAAAAATAGAAAGAAATTAATTGGACAACTAAAAATATATAGAAAAAATTAGCTGGGCATGGTGGTACATGCCTGTAGTCCCAGCTACTCGGGAGGCTGAGGCAGGAGGATCACTTGAGCCCAGGAGTTTGAGGTTGCTGTGAGCTAGGCTGATGCCACGGCATTCTAGCCCAGGCAACAGAACGAGACTCTGTCTCAAAAAAAAAAAAAAATTTTTAATTAAACAGAAAGCAAAACAAAGCACTCTATTGCTGTGTAAATTCCTTGCACCAAGGAGCCCTGTTTTATTTGCCTTCTGCTTCTCTTCATTTGTTGCACAACACAGAGGCAGTGCAGTGGTCCAACTTCTGGGTTAAAATGGGACATAAAAATGGAGTCCAATTCCCAAGGGCCCTAGGCAAACTCTGGCCCTGTGGCCTGAGACAAGTCCCTTAACTCTTTTGAGCTTCCAGTTTCTCCTCTGGGATGTGAGGCCAGCATGGTATGCAAAGCCTTCCCAACTCTAAAATTAAATAATGTCTGTCTGTTCTTAGAAAGGCTCTCAGGTTCCTCATGGGCAAATGGGAAAACATCTGCCCTACCACAGAGCTAGGAAATTGGAAAGCACTTTTATAACTGCAGAGACCTCGGGGAATTTTAAGGCACTACTATTACTGTTCTGCATATACTGGGTGCCCGTGCAAAATGCATAAACCAAACATAGAAACTTCATGCATTTTGCCTTTGAAACTAAAGGCCAGGACAGTGAGGAGTCTGGAAACTCTTGACTAGGGAAGCCACTGAAAATAGAGGCTGTCTGGTTTGGAGAAGAAGAGATTGAGGAAGAAAATGAAAGAGCTCCCTCACAGATTAGAGATCATCCCGGTTGCTACAGATGAATGAATTGGGCACAATGAACAGGTGCTACAGATGGGAAAGGAAGAAGGAAAGGCACTAACAATTCCTAAATGTCTAATACAGCTTAGTGCTTACATCTGTGTCCCTCTTTAATATTCATAACTTTGGCCTATGTACCCAAAGTAAAATAACATTTGATGGAGTAGAAGCCTGTGGTCACTCCACTGTACTGAACTGGGAAGCGGATTGTATCACAAAATCTAACAGAAAAGAACACCATTTATGCCTTAGAGCTGTTCCGTAAGTAACATTTAAGAAACGTTTTAAAACCACTAACTTACGCAGGAAATTTATCCTATAAAAATGGATGTTTCATTTGGCTTGGTGGAAAATGAAGCCACTTACATAATTAAAATAACTAAAATATATATTCCATAGTTTTTCCACCATAGTTTTTCATCATGTATATGGAAGGGGGGGGAAGAACAAAATCTCAGGAAAATAAATCATGATGGCAATAAAGATATTTTCTACCAGCCCTACAATTTATGTAATTATAGTTTACAACATGGTAGTGAAAATAGCTACTGAACTGCTTGCTCTTATCACAGGTGTTAATACCATTTGTTCATAATGTTATCACATATCTATCACACATCTGCAAGAAATTCTAGGCCTAAACATATGTTTGCAAATCCTGAATTTGTACGATAGATAGGCCTGTCACTTAGCCGCACCAGTCTTTGCACTACATTTGGTGGGAGGATGCTGAAAGGAAGGCGAGGGGTTGAGGAGGTGAGGGAGACGCTAAAAAACCTGACATATATCTGCCTTTTTGGTTACTAACTAGTTTTAATTTCAGATAATCTCTCCATCCATTTTTAGTTTAGTTCTTCTGTTGTTTCCACCCAATATTTAGATAGCAACATGAGCCATAAAAGCTGGGATGGGTCTTAAATTTGGGGGAGAGCAAGCTAAAAACTTTGGCCCAGAGTGAAAACTGCCACTTATGTGGCTGAGCTGGGACAACCAACATAAACATGTAAGTTAGTCCAAATATACACGCACTCATCTTTATTTTAAAACTTATTTTGCATCTTCGTAATTTCTTCCTTAAAAATAGCCAAGGAACTCTACTGTTTTGGCCAATTTTTTTTTATATAAATTGCTATTTTGAAAAGAAATCATACTTAGGCATGTGCGGTAGATGCCTCAATGATTTTTGCTATTTTCCAGTGTTCAAAAAAGTTTCAACATGCTACCTAGAAGCAATCATTAAAACCAATGTTTCTCCATAAAATGCACTTTTTATAAAGTGCTTTATAAGTAAACAGTTAAAAGGGAGTGACTGTTTTTACTGAATGCCATCTGGCCAAGCATTTCCTGCAAGAACAGGGACTAGAGCTGCCCTTCCACTCCTTGTCGTGCTAGACATAGAAAGAAGGTGGTCCTGCTTCTGAAGTCTTTATGGATTTTCACCTGAATCTCTTCTAAAGGGCTAGTGCTCAGTGTCTATGTGTGTGCTAAAAGAAACAAGAGATGATCTAGTTCAGGCTACCTTCATCCCCAGCCCAGAAACATGTACTGATGAGTAAATCGAAGGCCCAGAATGGGACAATTTCTTTATTCAAAGCCATACGACCAGAATCAAACCAAAAATCTAGGTCTCTGCATTTCCCACATTTTTCCGAATACAAAATGATAAATATGTACTACCTAAAAATATCAAAATGCTTTAAAAAATACCAGAGGAGAGCAAAACAAATGGAAGTCTGGAAAGAATATCTAATTTTCCTTACCCAAGGCATTTATACTCTTCTGAAGAATGGATAGCAATACACTGAACCGGGGGTGATTTGGCATTGGACACATTTGGCAATGTTTGGATCTAGTTTTGGGTGTCACAACTTGGTGGGGGGAGGGTGGAAGGTTACTAGTATTTAGTGAGTAGGGGCCAGGGATGGTGCTAAACCTCCTACAATACATAGGACACCCTATGATGGTTAATTTTATGTGTCAACTTGACTGGGCCATGGGGTACCCAGATATTTGGTTAAAGATTATTCTTGGTACATAGGTAAAGGTGTTTCTGGATGAGATTAACATTTGAGTCTATAGCCTGAGTAAAGCAGATGGCACTCCTCAATATGGGTGGGCTTCGTCCAATCCATTGAAGGCTAGAATAGAACAAAAGGTAGAGTGAGGGAGAATTTTCTCTCTCTGTCTGTCCTCCAGCTAAGACACTGGCCTTCTCCTGGCTCGTAATCAGACTAGAACTTATACCACTGACTCTCTTAGCTCTGAGGGCTTCAGACTTGAAATGAAACTTACATCATGGTTTCTCCTGGGTCTCAGCCCTTCAGACTTGGATGAGAAACACACCATTGTACTCCTGGGTCTCCAGGTTACTGACTGTGCATCTTGGGACTTCTCAGCCTCCACAACCATGTGAGCCAATTCCTTTTAACAAATCTCAGCAAATATATACATACATACACACACTCTATTGGTTCTGTTTCTCTGAAAAACCCAGACTAATATGAGCTGCTACAGCAAAATATTATCCAGCCCAAAACGTCAATGCCAAGGCTGAGAAACCTTTATGTATAACAATATTGACATTTTCATAATGGAGATGTTACATGTAAGATTGATCACTTTAAGTATACAATTAGTTCAGCAGCATTAAGTATACCCATATTCTCATGCAACCATCACTACCATCCATCAGAATTCTTTTCACTTTGCAAAACTGAAATTCTGTACTCACTGAATAATTGCCCCTCCCCCACTTCCACCAGTTCTTGGTATCCACCATTCTACTTTCTGTCTCTATAAATTTGACTGTTTTAAGTACCTCATGAATGGAATCATACAGAATTTCTCCTTTTGTAATTGGCTTATTTCATTTAGCATAGTGTGTTCAAGGTTCATACATGTTGCAGCATGTGTCAGGATGGATTTCCTTAAGCCTATAAGATATTCTATTATATGTATATACCACACCAACCAGATTCATCCACTGCTGGACACATGGGATTCTTCTACCTTTTAACCACTGTGAATAATGCCACTATGAGTGTGAGTGTGCAAATATTTAAGATCCTATTTTCAATTTCTATCTATCTATCTAGAGACAGGGTCTCACTTTGTTGCCTGGGCATGAGGACAGTGGCATGACCACAGCTCAATGCAACCTCCAACTTCTGGGTTCAAGCGATCCTCCTGCCTCAGCCTCTTGAGCAGTGGGACTACAGGCATGTTCCACCACACCTGGCTAATTTTTCTTTATTTATTATAAAGACAGGGTCTTGAAATGCTGCCCAGGCTGGTCTCAAACTCCTGGCCTCAAGTGATCCTCTGTCTTGGCCTTCCAAAGTGCTGGGATTATAGGTGTGAGTCCCTGCACTCTGCCCCGCTTTCAGTTTTTTAGGGTATATACCCACGAGTGACATTGCTGGATCACACAGTAACTCTATTTTTAACCTTTTGAGGAACCACCATACTGTTTCCATAGCAGCTATACAATTTTACAAGTGCATTTTTAATCAGCAATGTTCCCAATAGCTGAAGTTTCTTCTGTCTGCCTCTCTCCTCTATTTCCCTCGCTGTAGCCTGGCCATTTCATGAAGTAGGTAGTGAGCCAATACTTAAAAAACTGAAGCACCCTTGAAGAAACCCTAGGAAGTGATTTTTTTAATCTTTTTTTTTTAACTTTTTAATTGACATATAATTGTACACATTGATGGAATACATAGTGATGTTCAATACACAAAAGACATAGTGCTCAGATCAAGGTAACTAGCATATCTATCATTTCAAACATTTATTATTTCTTTGTATTGGGAACATTCAATATCCTCCTTTGACCTATTCTCAACTACAGTCATCCTACAGTGGTATGGAACACTATAACTTATTCCTCCTATCTAGCTATAATTTTATATGCCTTAAAAATTCTCTCCCTATCGTCCCTCTTTTCCCCTACCCTTCCCAGCCTCTAATATCCTTTGTTCTACTTTTTATTTCTATGAGGCCAACTTTTTTTTAGCATTCATAAATGAGTGAGAACATATGGTGTTTAAATTTCTGTTCCTGGTTTATTTCACTTAACATAATGTCCTCCAATGTCATCCATGTTGCTGAGAATGACACAATGACATGATTTCATTCTTTTTTATGGTTGAATAGTATTCCACTGTGTGTGTGTGTGTGTGTGTGTGTGTGTGTGTACCACATCTTCTTTATCCATCCATCTATTGTTGGACATCTAGGTTGATACCTTATCTTAGCTATTGTGAATAGTGCTGCAATAAACACGGTGGTGCAGATGTCTGTTCGACACATTGATTTCCTTTCTTTTGGATAAATGTCCAGGAGTGGGGCTGCTGGGTCATATGGTAGTTCTATTTGTACTTTTCTGAGGAACTGTTCTCCACAGTGTCTGCACTAGTTTACATTCCCACCAACAGTGTATGAAAGATTCTAGGGAGTGATTTTTTTAAATATGAAGAGTCACTTTCTAATTTTCCTTGTGGTACAATTTTTATAATGCACCCTAACCAGGGTGAAGGGGTGTGGAAAGGCATGGGAAACATGGGAAGGAACATGCCTGCCTGATGATCCTTCAAACCAATCCTGAAAGCCACTGAGCTGTGAAACCTGATAAAATAATCCCCACAGCATCTTGAGCTTTCTGCGTGGCACTTGCTTGAATTCTTTGAGAAAGAGAGTCTATGTTTGAAATCTCATTCACATGTACCTTGTGGGGAAAGATTCTGGTTTTACAGGGTACGACTGTTGAGCAGATTTTCAGTACAAGTTCAACTCTTTTCATGAGTTAATTCTTGGGGAAATGTAGTTTTGTATATTTACACATGAAACAATAGTATGTCCAAAATGTTCAGGAAGAGTCTGAATTCCAATTAATTTGTAACTTTGTTCCCACAAAGACCCTTAAGCTTGTCTTGATTTTTGACTAAAAAGTATGGCTAACATACCTACATGAAACTCCTGAAGGGGTAATGGGGTAATATATTTCATATATCTGGAACTCCTTAAAGTAGTAATGGCTCTCAAAGTATGCTGTCAGGACTAGCAACATCTATATTGCCTGGGAATTTATCAGAAACACAAATTAATTGGGCCCCATCCCAGGTCTGCTGAATCAGAAATTCTAGAGGGGAGGCCCCACAGTCTGTGTTTTACACAGCCCTGCTGATGACTAATACACATTAAAGCAGCACAGTTGAGAACCACCGCATAGATCTTACAGAGCACTTCTAAACTTTATTTACTTGGACTTCACAGCAACCTTGTGAGGCACATAGGGCTGGGGGAGCATCCCTTTTTAAAATGGGGAAACTGAGGCCCAGAGGACTCATCTGACTTACCTACAGTGATATTGTTAAGCAAACAGAGTTAGAACAAGAATTCCATCTTAGCATCATAAAATGTGTAGGGCTAGAGAAATATTGGGGACCACATAGCCAAGTATCCTCAATGTGTACATGAAGCAACTAGAACCCAGAGAAATTTAAATGATCTGAGCAAGATCACACAATGTCATAATGGAAAGCCTTTTCTCCTATGGAAGTTCCATCCTCATTCTTTAACAAAGCATTACATCGAAGCAGTCAGCCTCTGCTAGCGAACTGTCTCCTCAAATAATGAGTAGTGTGTAATAAATACTTAGTTTGTGACTCGCCAGGTAGTTTACCAAAAAAGGGGGACAGGTGACTAAATAGACTGATGTCATCATTAAATAAAAAGTCACCTCTGAGAAGACAACAGAGTAAGAGGGTTAAGGATACTGGTAAGAAAGGCTGAAGGAATGGACAGTAGACCTGAATCTGACCAGGAAAAGAAATAAATGATAGAAAATAAAAGGATCAAGGGACCTAATCAGGCTTACTTAATTTACTTAATGAGGTGGGAAAATGTGTATAGTGACAGAAATGAAAAATCTAAGCTAAAATTAAAAAAAAAAAAAAAAGGTGGTCATCAGAGGTATACAGCAGTTCTGGGTGTTCACAGGGTTCAAGATGTAGTCATGGTAGGAAATGGCTGAGGTGGAGTCGAAACAGAGTCCACCAGCGTGGAGATAAATGAAAGTAGAGGCAAGGGTGTTGGAAGGATTGTCCATGTTGGGTAAATGATAGAGTTTATGGTTGGGGAGGGGAGGGCAGAAATGGGAAGACCATGAGCTTGGCACCCAATTCTTCTCTAAAGGGGACCAAGAGAGAAGCCAGTAGATGACAGTATCCGTGAGGGGTCAGAACTGAAGGTCGTGAATCACAGAAGAAGGAGAGATTTGTGAGGAAGATGGAAGCCAATAACCTACAGGCAGCAACAATGAGTGTAACAACGTCAATGAAGTGTATCAACTATGGGTTTGAAAGAACACGTGGCAAGCAAGGACTGGGGATGAAGAGGAGTGGGAGATCATCAGGGGAGAAGAGATAAGCCATCCAGCTCCAATACCACCTTTTCTGGAAGCTCTACAAATAGCAGAACTACTCACTTTCTCACTGGGGTGAAAATGATACCCAAAGAGGTAACCCAGGGAGCCAGAAAGTGAACTTCAATTACTACACAGCTCGTTCAACTAATAACTTAGTCCTGTGCAGCTACACAACTAGGTTACCTGCATTGCCACAAAACTTTATTTTCTTTTGTTTTATAATGTAAGGTACCTTACTGTTCCATTTTAATGCAGTGATATCTATGGAGGGCTTAAAAACCACTTATGATATAATCATCTTCATATCTGAAAAGTGAGTAGTGTTGTTATCACTATGTCGTCAATAAAGAAACACATAAATTAAGTGGCTTTCCCAAGGCTACAGAGCAAGACAAGACTAGGCCTGAGAAGACTCTAAAATGAATTATGACAATGGCTCTCAAAGAGCGAGTCGATACTCCATTTTCTGCACAGGGCTGTTGGTACTGTTCTGGGCAAATGAAGGGGAGAGCTGCAGAGAGAAGCCACTTATTTTCATTACGTTATCCCTGAAAACTGAACCCTCTGCTACTTGAAAGCCTACTAAGAAGAAAACAAATTGGATAAAAAGTGAAGTTTGGTTTCAGATTTTGGTATGAGGAACTGCTCACAGCAAAAGAGAAAGAAAGGGAATTAGCACTCATCAAATGTTTCCCATATCACAGCGACTGTGCCACACAGAGAACATGCTCTATTCATTTAATTCTGACAACCACTCTGAAAAACAGGTGTTATCAACTCCACCAAGAGGATTAAACCAAACCTCAGAAAGGTTAAGAAATCTGCCCAAGGAGACACTGCGCGGGGCACTTAGACCATAGCACCAGAATACCTCAAAAGATAAAAACAGTCTTTACTGAAGGAAATCAGGGCTAACCCTGGGTTTCCCAACCCCAACTCCTGCCGCATTGTCTAAGAGCATAAGAGAGTGGGGTGGATTTTGAGAGCTGAGCCTAATGCCCCACCCCCAGCTACAACCACTACTACTACACGTGCATTAATACCAGACACAAGGGGAGAGTCTTCCCAAGTGTCATTTCTATCTCTGAATGCCAGATAAGACGGAGCCTGAACTAATGGGTAAGTAAGTGGTCTCTGAGACTCCTATGTCCCACCCTAAGTAGGCGGATATCAAAACAGCTTGAGACTCAGGCAAGACCACTCTGTCTTCCACTAATTACTCTGCAACTTTACCAAGTTATCTGGGGAGTGAGGGAGTATTAAAATTAAAATAGGGAAAAGTTGAAGTAGCTTACAAATGTACAGATTTTTAAAATACTTTTTATAACTTTGATGTTGAACTCATACATAAAAAAACTGCTAAAAATATGTACATAGGTATTATGTACATATACACACACAGATGTTATTTTTTTAAAGAGAACTATGAAACAGCTAGAACATTAAAGTTACCCGTTCATGATAAATTCCAGGGCATATTCATAACAGGAGTCAGACAGATTTTGTTTTCTGCCACATAGTTCTATAAAAATAAACTGTCATCACAACATCCTTGTGGTAGTAAAAGGCCATATTTGCCTGCAGTTAAATCCAACAGCAGCTGCTCTATGGAAAAAGACGGCCCAATAATTGGCTTCTTTCACCTCTGTTAATCACGAACAAAAGTGTCATTCAGTTTCAAAATGGACAAAATGCTCCAATGGATGGTCAGCTAGCTGAGCCAATGGGGTGGAATAACAATAACCCTGTAGCATTTTCCTTTTCCCTTTTGTTTGGTCTTTCAAAGCCCTTAATTAAGACCTGCACAAAGCACCCCTACAGGCTTTTTTCAATGAGGCATTACACGCCTGTTTTCTTGTATTTAAAGAAAAAAAAATAGCAGGGATTTTCTGAAACACATTAAACAGAATACACAATTTCCATTTATTTGCAACTGAAATACTGTTAAAATTTTAGAGCTTAAATATTACCATCCATAACAAAGCAAGTTCTTTCCATTTCAGGCTTGGGGAGTGGAGGGTGAGGAGGAGGTGGGAACGCAGGAGCCGGGGCAAGGCAAGAGAGTGCCAACTCAGAGAAGTGTTGTTAAACCATTTCCCCAGAAATAAAACTGTGAGCAGCCATAATTCAGAAAGACCTAGACTGGTCTCCTAAACCTTTCACTAGTTTAACACCTACAAACTGTGGGGGAAAAAACCTCCAGCAAAACACGAGATATTCTTAAAGCAAATAACCTGGACAACTGAGACAAAGCCCAAGACAAGGGGGAATTGAATCTGCTCCTTGAAAACTCCTTAAAAATCACATGGAAAAGAAATATTTTTAGAATTAAACAATCTCTATAAGAACTTTGTATAAGTCTATAATTGGTTTCTTTTTCTATCTTGGCCTTAACAAAGCTTCATATAATTATAGTGGATAAGAATCAGAATGTCCAGCTTTAAAAATATCCAAAGCCTAATTAACTTTTCATTATTCAATTTTCTTTCTGCACGACTTAAAAAAAGTCGGGGGTGCTGCTGTGTTCATTTTTAAACGCTCTGAAATATAATCTTTCCGGGTTTTAGACTGTTCTGAAAATACCTAGTTCTGCCCATAATTTGTTCTTCCCTCCCCCTCTCACAAATATCCTGAATGACAGCTTAATGTGACAGCTTTCTTGCCACAATTCACCAAAGCGGAGTGGCAGGTAGGGTTCTCAGAGAGCAAACACCTAACAAAGCCATCATTCTGGGGAGTTACTTTCAATCTGTCAATCCAATCCTTCAAGGGGAATGTGCTCCTCCATTCTCTTGTAAATGTGCTTATTTCAAACAAGGCAGAACTCCGGCAGCTGCCCTACAGAAGACTAAATGACCCAGCTCAAATGTCACCTCTGCTGCGAAGCCTTCTAACTCCCCAAGGCAGAGTAAATTCCCCTCCTCTTTGCTCCCACAGCCCTTTGTTCATGCCTCCTTCACAATACTCTCATACTGTATTTTATTTGTGCTTGTGTCTATCCTCTGCAGCACACCGTATCACCTATGGACGCTTGCGAGCCAGCAGGGTAGGCTGGAGGACACCGGCTCTGGAGTCACACCACCTGGGTTCAAATCCTGTTTGGAGATTATAGACCACAACCTTAGATACATATTTCCAATACAGTTGACGAATGTCCATTTAAACATTTTGTGCCTCAGTTTTCTCAGCTTAAAATGGGCATAAAGAGAACCCAAGTGTAAAGCCCTTAGCACAAAGCCTGGCACACAATGAAGGGCTTGATAAATGTTAAAACAGGAAGCACAGTCGGTATCATCCCTCTTCCCATGAATGACTACAGCAGCACACCTGGAAATACAATAGGCACACAGTCAGTGTTCATAGTATAAACTTTGGCTAAGCAAGTTAATCAACTAACAAAATGTGGCTAGTGAAAGGTAATACTCAAAGGCAATCTGTCCGTGTCTTTCACTTTATTCAACATTTAAAAGTAGGTTACATGCAAGGCACAAATATAAGGGAAGAGCTAAGAAGATACCCAGTGAGACTTGATTCCTGCCTTCAGAGAGCCTACAAACAATTTTGAGCACGAAGAATCTAGAAATACATGTCTACTGTTTTAATAGCTCATGTTATGCTTTCACAATATATATGACTACTGTGCATTTTCTCAACATATTAAATCTTTAAATATTTTTAAAATGTACGTTCAAAGTATCTCATTTCACTGAAGAAAAAGAAAGTAATAGGATTTTAAGTATGTTATATTTAATATTCTTCAATGAACCTTATGATTCTCGTTAATGCTCCCTGTTAATACACACCATGCAAAGCATTCCAGGTCTGTATCCTGTGGTTCTATGATTACAATTATTGTTCTCTGTAGCGCTGTAAGAGTCAAAACTACTTACGCATAAAATTAAAGAATTTGGGTCATGGCCGGGCGCGGTGGCTAACGCCTGTAATCCTACCTCTCTGGGAGGCCCAGGCGGGCGGATTGTTTGAGCTCAGGAGTTCGAGACCAGCCTGAGCAAGAGTGAGACCCCGTCTCTACTAAAATTAGAAAGAAATTAATTGGACAACTAAAAATATATAAAAAAAAATTAGCCGGGGATGGTGGCGCATGCCTGTAGTTCCAGCTACTCGGGAGGCTGAGGCAGAAGGATCGCTTGAGCCCAGGTGTTTGAGGTTGCTGTTAGCTAGCCTGACAGCACGGCACACACACTACCCCGCCCAACCCATTGAGACTCTCACACAGAAAAAAAAAAAAAAAAAGAATTGGGGTCATGAACAAATTCATGACAAAATCATTTTGTTTCCATAATGCTCTTTTCAAAGAGCTTACCATTAAATATAGGATCACTGGCTTAAATGTAGCAACTCTAGTAAGACCTAGTTTAATAAAATCAGCACTAAATTAGAACCATTATTAAATTAAAATAAATTACTCAGAGTTTTAGTTGAA
>CAUYSK010019126.1:0-10750 GCA_963575035.1 Avahi laniger | reverse complement strand
CTTCTGCCTAATCAGATTGTTGTTTTTCATTATCAGAAATGAATAATCTCTGTCCCAAATTTAAAAAGAAAAAAAATGAGTAAGCTCTGATCTTGGTTATTTCTTTTCTTCTGCTGGATTTGGGATTGGTTTTCTCTTCCTTTTAGATTCGTTAGATTGTTGATTTTCTGTCTTTTGGATGTAGAAATTTAGGGCTATGAATTTTCCTCTAAGGACTGCTTTAGCTGTGTCCCACAGATTTTGATAACTTGTGCCCCCTTTATCATTTAGTTAAAGAATATTTTGATTTCCATCTTAACCTGACTATCATTCAGTAGGAGTTTGTTTAGTTTCCATGACTTTGTATAGATATGACTGTTTCTGTTGGAGTTGATTTCTAATTTTATTCCACTGTGGTCTGAGAAGATGCATGGTAAATATACGGAAGATTAATGAAACAAAATGTTGGTTCTTTGAACAGATAAACAAACTTGACATGCCTCTCTCTAGATTAACCAGAAGCAGAAATGAAAGGACTCTAGTAAACTAAATCAGGAATGAAAAGGAGAAACTACAACTGATACCACAGAAATACAAAATATCATCTCTGAATACTATAAAAATCTCTATGAACATAAACTTGAAAACATGGAGGAAATGGACAAATTCTTAGAAACACACAACCTTCCTTGGCTTAATCAGGAAGAAATAGAATTCTCGAACAGATCAATATCAAGTATTCAAATTGAAGCCGCAATAAAAAACATTCATAGAAAAACAAAAATCCCAAACCAGATGGTTTCACACACAAATTTTACCAGACCTACAAAGAAGAACTGGTGTCTATCCTGCAGAAATTATTCCACAACACTTAGAAGGAAGAAATCCTCCCCAACATGTTTTAAAAAGCCAACATTGCCCTGATACCAAAGAGAGAAAAGGACTCAACAGAAGAAGAAAATCACATACCAATATTCCTTATGAATATAGATACAAAGAGTCTCAGTAAATCCTAGCAAACTGAATTCAGCTGTTCATCAAAAAAATAATCCATCATGACCAAGTGGGCTTCATCCCAGAAATGCAGGAATGGTTCAACGTACAGAAATCTATAAATTCAGCACATAAATAAAAGTAAAAACAAAGACCATATGATTTTTTCAATAGACACAAAAAATGCATTTGACAAAATTCAGCACACTTTTATGATAAGAACACTTAAAAAAATAGAGCTAGATGGAACTTACCTCTAAATGATAAAAGCCATATAAGAAAAACTCACAGCCAACATTATAGTGAATGGGGAAAATTCGAAAGCATTTCTGCTTAGAAATTGAACCAGAAAAGGTTGTCCTCTATCACCACTTCTATTCAACATAGTGCTGGAATTCCTAGCCAGAGCAATCACACAAAAGAAGGAAATTAAGGGCATCCAGATGGAGGCAGAAGAGGTCAAACTTTCGCTCTTTGCTGGCAATATGATCATATATCTAGAAGACCCCAAAGATTCTGCCAGGCAACTATTGGAATTGATAAATAAGTTCAACAAAGTCTCAGGTTACAAAATCTTTGTACACAAATTGGTATCATCCATATACACCAACAACAGTCAAACTGAGAACAAAATCAAAGACTCAATACCTTTTGCAATAGCATCAAAGAAAATAAAATGCCTAGGAATATATTTAACTAAGAAGGTGAAAGACCTCTGTAGGGGGAACTACAAAACACTGAAGAAGGAAATAACAGAGGACGCAAACAGATATAAATCCACACCATGCTCATGGATTGGCAGAATCAACATTGTTAAAATGTCTATACTACCCATGTGATCTACAAATTCAATGCAATCCCTATTAAAATACCAATATTGTTTTTCACAGATCTAGAAAAAAATAATTATATGTTTTGTATGGAACAAGAGAAGACTCCGTATAGCTAAAGCAAAAAGAACAAATTGGGAAGCATCAATTTACCAGACTTCAAGTTGTACTACAAGGCTATAGTAACCAAAAGAGCATAGTACTGGCATAAGAACAGAGACATAGACCAATGGAACAGGACTGAGAACCCAGATATAAAACCATCCTCACATAGCCATCTGATCATTGACAAAGCATACAAAAACATACACTGGGGAAAAGAATCCCTATTCAATAAATGGTGCTGGCAAAATTGGATAGGCACATGTAGAAGACTGAAACAGGATCTTCACCTCTCACCTCTCACAAAAATCAGCTCATGATCAATTACAGACTTAAACCTAAGGCATGACACCATAAGAATTCTAGAAGAAAATGTTGGAAAAAAATCTTATAGATATTAGCCTAGGCAAAGTGTTTATGAAGAAGATGCCAAAAGCAATCACAGCAACAATAAAAATAAATAAATGGGGTCTGATCAAATTAAAAGTTTATGCATAGCCAAAGAGACTATCACAAGAGTTAATAGACAACCTACAGAATGGGAGAAAATATTTGCATGCTATACATCTGACAAAGGGCTGATAACTAGAATCTACGTAGAACTCAAAAAAGTCAGCAGGATAAAATCAAACAACCCCATTAAAAAGTGGTCAAATGATATACACAGAAACTTTTCAAAAAAAGATAGATACATGTCCAATAAACACATGAAAAAATGCTCAACATCTCTATTCAACAGGGAAATGCAAATCAAAATGTCAATGAGATATCACTTAACCCACTGAGAATGACTTCTATCAAAAGTCCCCAAACAACAAATGTTGGTGTGGATGCAGACAGATTGGAACACTCATACACTGCTGGTGGGACTGCAAACTAGTACAACCTTTATGGAAAGCGGTATGCAGATACCTCAAGGAACTGAAAGTAGAATTACCATTTGATTCAGCAATCCCATTACTGGGCATCTGCCCAAAGGAAAAAAAAGACATTGTATAAAAAAGACATCTGCACTAGAATGTTTATAGCAGCACAATTCACAATTGCAAAGATGTGGAAACAACCCAAGTTCCCATTAATACATGAGTGGATTAATAAAATGTGGTATGTGTAAAAGAAATAATGAAGTACCTATTGTGTTATCCTGGGTGGAGCTGGAGCCCATTCTTCTAAGTGAAGTATCACAAGAATGGGAAAACAAACATCACATGTACCACCATTAAATTGGTACTAATCAATCAACACTAATGTTCGCATATGTGAAGTAACATTCATAGGCTATCGGGCAGGTGGGAGCGGGAATAAGGGGATGGGTGGATCCACACCTAACAGATATGATGTGTGCTGTCTAGGGAATAAACACACTTGTTGGGCAGTCCAAAAGCAATTTATATAACTAAAGCATTTGTCTCCCGGTAATACTCTGAAATTTAAAAAAAAGAAAAGAAAAAAATGAAAAAGAATAAAGCCATATTGGGTCTTTGTGATAGAGGAGACAATTGCAAAGAATTTTAGAAAACAGGATTCTCATAACAAATATAATCATAAAAATATGGATACAAATAATATAGGCATTGGAGAGATATATCTATTTTTATCAGAAGAGAATAAAGATATGTGTAGCTTACAGGTATGTAGAGCTTGGGTTCTGGACAGGGACTAACATGGTTGTTAATATGCCAACTCTGCTGCTTCAAGCTGCCATTTCGACTTTGAGAAACTTACTTAGCCCCTCTTAGCTTCCATATCTGTGAAATGTGGATAATAATAGTTGCTACCTCAAGCATTGTTGTGATTATGGCTACTAGAATATAGTGAGTGTGCAATATATGTTACTTTTATCAATTTACACAGAAAAAATGGGGATGTCAATATTCCCAGACCATATTTCTGGGAGATTAGAAAAAATTGGCAGGGATGACAGGCAAGTAGGATGCTTAAGGAGGAATACTAAATATAGAGGAATGCATCACTTCCAAAAGGTATCCAGGATCTAGTTGCAGCTGGAAAATGAACCTTAGCTTGGACAACAAACTTTAACAGCTTAGACCAATGCATCTTGATTATAAATCTTTCCAGAAGCACATAGCTGAGACTTGGCATGGTAGGGTGGGCAGGCGCGAGGGTCTGTAATGCAAAACTCCCATGAGACTTCATAGGGGAAAATGGAAATTTGTTTCATTCTTCCCATTTTATTACTCAGAATTGCCTTTTAGGACACCTCAAAATTCTAATGTGAAAAGAAATGACAACTTACTCTACAGACAACCAAAGTAGATTAAATCCAGAATGGCAATTCTCTAGGAAGAAAAATTAACTATTAATTACTAGATAAGAAAAGTTATCCAGTCAGTGGTCTTATGTATTCAAGACTCTAAGTAACTCATTGGCGGCCCAGGGTTCCTTGAGATGAATATTAAATGATGGGTCTACGTAATTTGTTTTAGGATCAAGTACTCAATAATGCTGCCATTTATTGCTAAATTGCCTTATTTACTTTGTTATAACCTTCCTGTTACCCTTTAGTGGATGACACAAAGGTTAGGAGAGAGTCTGTGGGGGAACCAGAAATCTTTGAAAACATGTTGCTAACATGATGGTACTCAGAATCCTTGAAATACATTAGGAAAAAAGCTTGTGTGCCATCATCTGTAGTTTTAAGAGTAACATAATATTTTTTAAAGTATTAATGTGGTTTTCTTTATTTCCTTGCCTTTTATTGTTCATGAACTTTTTTATTGTTCATGAACTCAGTCCATCTATTCCCCAGGAGAATATTAGAATTGTTGTGATGGAACAATTAGAGAAAACAGTGTTCAGCTTTAACTTTAGGAACAAGCTCTTAAAATTGCCTAAAAGAAAATAAACTTTAATTATAAGTGGTAGGTAGAATGCTGTGGGTGGGAGATAAAAGATGTAGGTAGGCAGGCTGGAGGTATCTGAGAAACTTCTGGATGTGGAAGCGAGGAGCAGAGTCAGTACTGAGAGTCTGTGCAGCCTTTGTTCAGTTGGCACCATGCAGCACTAAGCAGCCTTTTGTGAGCCAAGCCAGTGATGCCCATGGTGTCTTTGCCCCGCTGCAGGTCTCTGCACTGCCCATTGGCTGTCCAGCAGGAGAGTGCCCTGCTGTGTCCTAAGACTTTCAGCTTGTCTCAGTGACCCTGTATAGGAAACTGACACATAGGCTCAGGGTACTCCTAAGCTCCCCCCAACACCAAATAGAAGATAGTCTCAAGAAACTCAAGGAATCAGTGGAGATATGGGAAGTTTTGGGTGGTATTGTTCAGATTCATTTCAAAAACTGCATTGCCCTTTCACTTGACCCACTGTACTCCCAAGAAGAGGTAGTGATGAAAGCCTTTGGCCATGATAAATGAATCATAACACTGCCACTACAGAGCACGGACTTTCTTTTATCTCTTTGGTATCTATTTTCCTACCATTATTCTGTGAAATCACTCTTAAAAAAAATAGCTAATGGAATTGAAGTGTAAATGAGAGGCAGAATGTCTAATACCAGAGAGGAAGTACAACTTGGGGAAAGCAGCATTATTTAATATTTAAAATATACATCTCGAAGCCAGAATCAACAAAGTCCTAGATTTCTGGCTTTGAGAAAACTGCTCATCTGAGCCCATGTTCTCTCATTTGTGTGATGGAGATAAGACTGTCCTCAACCACCGTGAGACCTAAATTGGATGTTACATACACACACCCACACATAAAACCACACAATAGACCTGGTTGCATTGTTCTCATCGTTGTCACTATGCTCATCTGAATTTACTGAGCATGTATTACCTTTGTCTGTTGTAAATTGCCTCCAATGGAGACAAAATTCTAAGAGACCAGCAAGAAGAGGGATACTTTAGTGTTTCCGATCCACATACCTCAGGGTGACTTTCCCTCACAAAAGGAGTTCAGGAAGGGGAGAGTGACAGTCCACTGCTGCTGTCTGATCCAGAAGGTGGCTATTTTAAGAATATGCACGGGGTATCCTCAGGCCCAGGATATCAATTGAGAACCCCAACCAATAACTATGTCACCTTGCTCTCAAGGTTTGAGTAAGGAAATGAGAGATTTTGGACAAAATATTTTATTGTATGGTTGTTTCCTCATTTACTCTTTTACATAATGAAGATCTGCTTTTGAACATTTGCCATATACCAGAAAGTAGAAACCACAAACACTTCTTTTGTCCTTGGGAATCTTACAATACAGTGGAAGGAGCTTATTCACTACTTTTCAAACTGCAAAAAAAATGAGGCAAGAAGATTTAAATTGTGTTATTCAGTGCTTAATTCTTCCTAATATGCATCTCGAATCTAAACTGTCATTTTTGGCCAGGTGCGATGGCTCATGCCTGTAATTCTAGCACTCTGGGAGGCCAAGGCGGGAGGATTGTTTGAGCTCAGGAGTTCGAGACCAGCCTAAGCAAGAGAGAGACCCTGTCTATACTAAAAATAGGAAGAAATTAGCTGGACAACTAAAAATATATAGAAAAAAATTAACTAGGCATGGTGACACATGCCTGTAGTCCCAGCTATTCGGGAGGCTGAGGCAGTAGGATCGCTTGAGCCCAGGAGTTTGGGGTTGCTGTGAGCTAGGTTGATGTCATGGCACTCTAGCCCGGGCAACACAGTGAGACTTTGTTAAAAAAAAAAAAAAAAAAACCTAAATTGTCATTTTCAAAAATGCACAATCTACAAATGTCCTTTTATACTTATTTTCAATGAGATTCCATTCTATAAAGAAGAATGAGCAGGGCAGAGGAAGCAAAACTCAGGCCTGTACCTATAACTTACTTACCACGAGGTTGGTCAAAACCACAGCTTTGAGGGAAGAGGCAAAGAGGAAGAACGCTCTAATTTTACCAATGCTAAAATCATGAAACCTTCTTGTCTGAGGAAAAAAAAGAGAGACAGAAAGAAAGGAAGGAAGGAAGGAAGGGGGAAAGGGTGGCATTATTTTACTTGCTAATTTGTAAGTGCAATTAAGGTTAAATTCATACTTCCCTTCACAAGAAAACATAACCCAAAGCAGTAGGAGCAAGAAATCTTTGTTTGTAAAGAACTTTTCAAGATGCTGTTTTTCTCCTGGAAAATGTGGTTTATCTAATTGATGGCTGAGGAAAACCATCTTTTTAACCTTCCCACTCTGTGAGTCACCCTGGGGTGTGTCAGCCTTGTAGCATCCTGTGAGATCCAGTAATCTAAAGTGGCATGACCGCTGTAGCCCCAACCTCCTGCGTCAAGCAGAGCTACCGGCGCTGGGAAACCAGAGGCAGCCCAGTTTTCTAAACAGAGTAGTTAACAAAATTACATGTTATGAAATGGGTTGCATCCTTTAAAGGATCATTACCTATTTTTAAAAAGAACCTGCCGAATGATTCCTATCACACCCAGATGTCTACAGTAAAGGCCAGGTAATTACTCCAATTGAAGGACGAGTATTATTTCCTTAGGGTTTTTTCATGTTTACCTTGAAAAGAATTTCCATGCCACCACAAGTTTCATTAAATGGAGGTAAAGTGGAGAATTTGGACACATTCTTTTCCAAACTTAACTTGAGACACTGACAAAGCATTATGAAAACTGAGCCAGACAGCCAATGGGACATCAGACACTGGGGAAAGAAATTCAAACTAGTCTGAAAGTCTTAACCATCAGTACACAGCCTTGCCTTGGACAATAACTGATCCATTTTTGGCATCTAAGAATTTTTTATCTCTAGAGTGCTAGAACTGAAATGTGTAAAACTATAATATAATGTACATGATGGACCTTAGGAAAGAATAAAATAAGGGCATTAAGTTTTCCAAAAGAAGAGGTATGTGATACTAGGTGGCTTAGGGGTGTTTGGGAAGAGAACAGAGAAGATAAGGAGTTAAAAAAATGCTGGAAAAAAATAGTCTACCTTATTTATTATAGATAGGCCAGGGTAGACATTTATCTAGTTACGATATAAGAATGTCACAAGACAGTATTGGGGATTCTGTAAAATGTATCTCATCAAATCTCCAGAGTTAGTTATTTGGAACCAGTTTAAAGGCTACAAAATGAGCCAACAAAATATGTTTCTTTGTACCGGAGAGCCTTTACTCAAATCTTCATGGATTAATAGATGAGGCAGAGCAGAATGTTGGGAGAATGAATGGGAATGCCAGGTAATTTACCGGGTAGGTAACACCGGATAAGTTTCAATGGAGATGCCTAGGTCTGTATGGGATTTTTATTTGGGGGAAGTAGCAATGCACAGGGCCATTCTTTAACTTCTCTCACTTTTCTTGTATGATTAGCGCTAAGATAAAAATATAGTACACTCTGGGAAACAAAGATAGGGAAAGAAATAAGCATAAAATACAACAGTGATACTTTAGATAAAAGAGTTATGACAGGAAAAGTTCTTAATGTTGGAATGATTTAATAAAAAGGTCACAACCTGAGATTTCTAGGAAACTTATTAAGATATGCAAACTGTGTGCCTCTAGTCACTTTGGGCAGAGTTTTCAGCATATTAGGGTGTTTAGAACAATCACCACATTATAGACCTGGGAGGATTCTCCAGAGGTTTAGTCCTGAGAAAACATATGTTTCTTGGTTTTTTGGTGTTTTCCTGACTGCTCATTAGCAAGAGTGTAATTTTCACTACTCTTCAGTTCAAGAAACATCACAATTATATTCCTAGATCATGATGATCGGCTCTGGTGACAGATGCAGAAAGTCATGGTCACCCATGAGACACTGTGATGTCTCTCTTCACTTATAGTTGGATGCTGGAAATGAAGACAAGCAAACCACACTATTGTGGCTACAGATAGAATTCCTTTAGAACTGTGAATATCTAGTGAGTCCTTTATACTAGCTTTTGGAGCTATTCCTTAGTATTTCCAAAAAGCATTATCATTTCAGATTCTCTGTTTTTTCTGAAAGCATGACATACCACTGGTAGTAGGCAAGAAAGTTTTAGGTGGGACATGACCACATTAAAACAAAAATGGTTGGAATAGTGCTGAGTTTAGATAGAGGGCTCATATAGGGAAATATTAGGCAAATAATAACAGCAATGGTACATAGATATGATAAGAATCACACAATTTTTAGGTGAGTGGCTGAAATCTGTCCTGGGTTATACTTTCTGTTCGGTATGTCTCACAGTCAGGTAGAAGGCAGTGGCTAGAATCAAAATAATAAACTCCCAAGAAACTGGAAAAATGAGCAAAACTGGAAACCTGAACTTGATCACACATACCTGCCCTGCAAAAATGAACAGAGAATTAAGTTTCTTATGGAGAACTATGTGTCCTTAGTAATTAATCAAAGGTCATGAGCTTTTTAGTAGAGAGGGAGAGTGGGTTAGGGAAAGTGTATACTTCTGGTCCACTGAGCTGGATAAGCTTCATAAAGCAGCAATTTTATTCAGTCTATGTTCCTTTCTATTATCCCTGTGGCTTTACTGTCGATTTTGTTTAAAGTTGTGTTGTACTAGCAGAACTGCACCCTGCATATGTCTTCTGAGTGAGTCTTCAGCCCACCTGGATATGATCACATGGATTTTAATGGAATCACATGGATATAAGAGTTGAGTCAATCGATCACCAAATACAGATCAAAGTCCATTTTTCCCACTTCCCGAATATGAGAAATGTTTTCAGCAATTTCAAACTTGACGGGATGAGATTGGATGGGGGAAAAGGAGACAAAAGTAGAATAATTTATTCTACCAATATATGCCGTAAGAGAAAAAGTACAATTTCTAGCAGATGTCCGGGAGCTGCCAAGTTGCCCACTGACTTAGACACAGCCCTTGCCTCACCAGAACTGCTCTACCACTCTCCCCAATCCCTGTACAGTCAGAACCTCTCTCCAAGAATGCAGCAATATTGATCGTGACAGTGGTGTGGCTGGGGCTAGTTCTCCAATCTGAGATAATCGCTGCAAGACTGTCTTAAATGGGACTCAGACAGGAAGAGCCTGAATAGCTGAAACACTGAAAAATGGAACACAGCTTTCTCTATCTCGGTCACCAGATTGGATTCTCATGATCTAGGGAAGTTATTGTGATGCGTTTTGGACTGTAGAGCAGTGAAAATTATATTATTGCTAATGAGCAGTCAGAAAAACACTGAAGAACCAAGGAATATAAGTTTTCTCCCAGTGAAACCTCTCGAGGATCCTCCACAGTCTATAATGTGATGATCATTCTAAACACCCTAAAAGATAGAACAACAGCAATAACAAAACACACAGAGTGTCAGAGCAGAAAAGTGGGAACAGAATGCAAACTGTTAGCTGTGTATCTTCTGTCTGACAGACTGCTAGATAGTAGGGACCGGGCTAGAAGTTTTGAAAAACTTGTTGCCGAGTTGCAGACATGAAGAGGAGGTTCAGGATGACTTTCAATTTTGACTTTGAAAGATAAAGAGCTTGGAAGTCATCACTCCTATCTTTAACTCAAGAATTAAATCCAAACAGACAAAAAAATTAATGACTTTTATTACAACCATGGGAGAATTGAGGTCACAAGGCAAACCACAACCCTGAAATCTGAAGAGACAAATGAATACAAAGAATCACAGCTGAGACCTGCGCACCAGAAGCTGTACACTGGTAGAAACATTTAAATGTGAATTTTAATGAATTGTGGGAGGCTGAGTGTGGATTAGCTTGAGAGTCAAAAATCCTGTGAGCCCAACCTTACTGGTCGCCCACATAATTTTGTGGGATTCAATTCCAGGAGCCCCAACAGTTTCTCCTGATGAAGATTAGAGAAGAAGAAAAATTATATGATCATGTCAATAGATACAGAAAAAGCATTTTCAACACCTTTTCATGATGAAAAAAAAA
>CAUYSK010019124.1:0-16871 GCA_963575035.1 Avahi laniger | reverse complement strand
AGAAAGAAATTAATTGGACAACTAAAAATATATAGAAAAAATTAGCCGGGCATGGTGGCGCATGCCTGTAGTCCCAGCTACTGGGGAGGCTGAGGCAGGAGGATCGCTTGAGCCCAGGAGTTTGAGGTTGCTGTGAGCTAGGATAATGCCACGGCACTCACTCTAGCCCGGGCAAAAGAGTGAGACTCTGTTTCAAAAAAAAAAAAAAAAGTCAAGCTACTGAGAAGACAAAGCAAGCCTAAAAGTGCATGCATCAAACCACAGAGCCAAAAATATGTGAAGTAAAAATGGACATAACTGAAAGAAAGGACAAATAGACAAAACCACAATCATAGTTGGAGACTTCAACACCCTTCTCTCAATAATTGATAGAACAACTGCACAGAATATAGAAAAATTACAGAAGAGCTCAACAATACCATCAACCAACAGGATCTATCATAATTGACATTTATAGAACATCTCACCCAACAACAGCAGAACACACATTCTTTCAAGAGCCCATGGAACGTGTACCAAGATAGACCATATCCTGGGCCAAAAAGCAGCAGGAGTTCGAGACCTACAGACATCAAAAGGCTAATAAGGCAACGTTATGAACGACACTACACGCATAAATTCAACAACTTAGATGAAATAGACCAATTCCTCAAAAAACACAAACTTCTACAACCCAGCCACTAGAATGGTCCTGTGTCTATTTAGAAAATTAAATTTGTAATTTAAAAACTCCCAAAAAAGAATGTCTAAACCCAATTTTCTCTGGGGAATTTTACCAAATGTTTAAAGAGAAATTTATAGCATTTCTACACACTCTCTTCCAGAAAATCATTTCAACTGATGCAGAAAAGTATTTGACAAATTTCAATCCCATTCATTATTTTTTTAAAAAACTCTCAGACAAATAATTATAGAGGGACACTTTCTCAATTTTATAAAAGACATCTTCAAAAAATCCTACAGCTAATATCATGCTTGCCAGTGAAAGACTGGGTGCCTCTCCCCTGAGATCAGGCAAGAACGGCTGTTCTCACGCTCTTACTCAATGTGCAATGGAAGTTCTAGCCAGAGACCTAAGACAAGACAAGGAAATAGAAGCTATACAGATCAGAAAGGAATGAATAAATCTATCCCTATTTGCAGATGATATGACTGCCTACGTAGAAAATCCCAAGAAATCTACAAAAACTCCTAGAACTAATAAATGAGTTTAGCAAAGTCACAGAATACAAGATAATCATATAAAAATCTATCATATTTCTACATACTAACAATGAACATATGGATACAAAAATTAAAATTACAATACCATTATACTATTACTCAAAAAATGGAAATACTTAGGTATAAATCTAACAAGATGTGTATAAGGCTTGTGTGCTAAAAACCATACAACGCTAATGAAAGAACTTAAAGATCTAAATAAATGCAGGACTATACCATGTTCATGTATTGGAAGACTCGACATAGTAGAGATATCAGTTCTCCTCAAATGGATGTACAGATTTAATGAAAATTCCTATCAAAATCCCTGCAAGACTTTTTATAGATATAGACAAGATTATTGTAAAATTATATAGAAAAGAAAAGGAACTAGAACAGCTAAAACAGTTTTGAAAAAGTAAGAGCAATCTACCTGACTTCAAGACTTACTGTATAACTACAATAATCAAGATTGCGTGATATTGATGAAGGAATAACACATGGATCAATGGAGATCTGCACAAATATACCCAATTGGGGTTTGTTTTTTTTTTTTTTTTTGAGACAGAGTCTCACTTTGTTGCCCTGGCTAGAGTGAGTGCCGTGGTGTTAGCCTAGCTCACAGCAACCTCAGACTCCTGGGCTCAAGCAATCCTCCTGCCTCAGCCTCTCGAGTAGCTGGGACTACAGTCATGCACCACCATGCCCGGCTAATTTTTTCCATATATTTTTAGCTGTCCAATTAATTTCTTTCTATTTTTGGTAGAGACAGGGTCTCGCTCTTGTTCAGGCTGGTCTCGAACTCCTGAGCTCAAACAATCCACCTGCCTCAGCCTCCCAGAGTGCTAGGATTACAGGCGTGAGCCACCACGCCCAGCCACCCAACTGGATTTTGACACAAATGCAAAAGCAACTGAATGGAGATAGATAACCTTTTCTACAAATGGTGCTGGAGCAATTAGAAATCCATAGGTAAAAAAAAAGAAGAACCTGGACCTTATACAAAAATTAACTCAAAATGGATCATGGACATATAAAACATAAAATTTCTAGAAAAAAAATAGGAGAAAACCTTTGGGATCTAGGGCTAGGCAAAGAGTTCTTAGACTTGACACGAAATTCACAATCCATCAAAAAATTAATGTTGGATTTCATCAAATTTAAAGCTTTTGCTCTGTGAAAAGCCCTGTTAAGTGGACAAAAAAACAAGCTATAGGGTGGGAGAAATATTTGTAAACCACATATGAAACAAAAGATTAGCATCTGGAATATATAAACAATTCCCCAAAATCAACAGTTTTTTTTTAAAAAGCAAGTAATCCAATTAGAACGCTGGCAAAAGACATTTCGATGAAGGTATATGGAAGTCAAATAAGCACGTGCAAAATGTTTAACGTCATTAGCGGTCAAGGAAATGCAAATTAAAACCACAATGAGATACCACTACACACCTATCAGAATGAAGTGAAAAATAGTGATAATACAAAACTGCTGGTGAGGATACAAAGAAACCAGATCCTTCATACATGGGCAGTGGAAATGTAAAATGGTTCAGTTGTTCTAGAAAACAGTTTGGCAGTGTCTCAAAGAGCTAAACATGCAACTACCATATAACCCAGAAATTGCACTCCTGGGTATTTACCACATAAAAACGAAGACTTATGTTTGCACAAAAACCTGTACGTGATTGTTTACAACAACCTTATGTGTAACAGCCCCAAACTGGAGACAACCAGATATCCTTTGACCACAATGTGTACATCTGTACCATGGAATGCTACTCGGCACAAAAAAGAATGAACTATTGATACGTACAAGCTTTGTTCACTCAGAGAATTATGCTGAGTGAACAAAGCCAATCCCAAATGGGTATATAATGTACGGTTCTGTTTATATAACATTCTTGAAATGGCAAAAGTATAGAAATGGAGTACAGGGGCTGGGTGTAGTGGCTCATGCCTGTAATCCCAGCACTTTGGGAGGCCAAGGCAGGAGGATCGCTTGAGGCCAGGAGTTCCAGACCAACCTGGACGGCATAGCAAGACCCCATATCTAAAAAAAAATTGTTTTTAAGTAGCCAGCATGGTGGTGTGTGCCTGTAGTCCCAGCTTTTCAGAAGGCTGAGGCAGAAGGATCACTTGAGCCCAAGATTTCAAGGTTACAGTAAGTTATGATGACACCACTGCACTCTAGCCTGGGTGACAGAACAAGACTCTTTCTCTAAAAAAAAAGAAAGAAAGAAAGAAAAAAGAAATGGAGAACAGATTAGTGGCTGCTAGGGGCAAGGAGAGGTTGAGGTTAGGAGGGAAGTGGGTGTGGCTATAAAACAGGGATATGAAGGGTTCTTGTGGAGATGGAAAATCTCTATACCTTATCAATGTCAATATCCTGGTTGTGATATTGCACTATCATTTTGAAAAATGGTATCATTGGGGAAAACTAGGTAAAGGTTACAGGATCTATCTGTTATTTTTTTTTACAATTGTATGTGAATGTAAAATGATTTGAAAATTAAAATTTTAATTAAAACAAAATAAGTATGGAGTACCAGTAGCAACTGGAGTATGCATAACCTACCTGGAAGCATTCTATTTCAGTTCTTAGAAAAACTTTGTGCTAATCAAACAAAATTCTTTGCAGACTAAATTCTACCCTTGGGCTGCAGTTTGTAACCCCTGGTCAAGCACTGGGAACATAGTTCAGCTCTGTGATCAAATGGAATTGAAAACAAAGTTGAAAACACACATTTAGCAATCTGCATGGTCATTACTGTTTATTCTCATCCTCTCACACAAAGACACACCACACACAAACACTGCACACCCACAGATACACACGCTCACGCACAGCCTGCCACAACGCCACACTCAGTTACCCAAATCAGTCATGCGCGCTCACATGCACACACAGCACAAGCACACTGACACCAGACACTGCAGCCAGATAAAGGATGACGCTCCCCCAAGGAGTCAGTAACCATGGTGTGCATGGATGGGCTCCCTGTGCACCCTCACCCCTGGGCTCCATATGGTCTATCTCTCAGCCAGGGCAATGGGGGACCCCAAACCCAACAGACCCTGGGCTCCTCTGCTCCTCAACACTGCACACAATTCGCACCTCTTCCAATGCTAGAGACTGCAGGATTCTGACCCTAGTAGATGTTGCCTACTGGGGACAAGCGAAAAAGGATGCTACTGTGGCCACAGTAGGGGAGAAGCGGGCCGTGGGGCCCTGGGGGCTACTTCTTGGGGGTTGGACAGCAGGTGGGAGACAGGGAACAAGCTAATCTCCTAGCTGTGGGTGCTGTTCTCTCAGTTCCTCTTTTTGTAGCCCTTTGCTCCTTGGACTCTCTCTCTCTCTCTCTCTCTCTCTCTCTCACACTCACACACACACACACACACACACACACACACACACACACGCAATTCTACCCAGACACACCTAGTCATCTCCACCAGCTCCTGCCCAGCGCAGAACTCCCTTCCCCGTCGTCACTCAGCACGCACTGCAGGGCCCATTCCTAGGGCAGCTGTCCCACTGTGGGCCATGCTTCTGCTTTTGGACGAGAGGTTCAGGAGTGGGGGTGGGGATCCAATATGGTTCTCCCTCCTTCACCGACTCTCAGCCCTTCCCATTCAAAGCCACCTGCATCCCACCCTGTCGGGCGCACACACATTCAGGTGACACACTCACAGACACACACTGCAGGCACCAGGCACCGCAGCAATTTTTACTTTAACAGCTTTATTTATTTATTTATTTTTTTGAGTCAGAATCTCACTCTGTTGCCCCGGCTAGTGTGCCGTGGCGTCAGCCTAACTCACAGCAACCTCAGACTCCTGGGCTCAAGTGATCCTCTTGCCTCAGCCTCCTGGGTAGCTGGGACTACAGGCATGTGCCACCATGCCCTCAAGGCCAGCTATATTTTTAATTGTCCAGTTAATTCCTTTCTATTTTTAGTAGAGACGGGTGTCTCGCTCTTGCTCAGGCTGGTCTCGAACTCCTGAGCTCAAACGATCCACCCACCTCGGCCTTCCAGAGTGCTAGGATTACAGGCGTGAGCCACCGCGCCCAGCCTTAACAGCTTTATTGAGATATAATTTTCATACCATACAACTCACCAATTCGAATTGTAAAATCCAGTGGTTTTAATGCATTCACAGTTATGCAACCATCAGCACAGTCAACTGCGGAACACTTTCATCACCCCCAAAAGTAAACCTTGTACCCATCAGCAGTCACTCTACATTCCTCCCAATACCCTCATCCCAGTCCCCAACAATTGCTGATCTACTTTTTGTCCCTATAGATTTCTATATTCCAGATAATTTTTTTTTTTTTTTTTTTTTTGAGGCAGAGTCTCACTTTCTTGCCTGGGGCGAGTGCCGTGGCGTCAGCCTAGCTCACAGCAACCTCAAACTCCTGGGCTCAAGCGATCCTACTGCCTCAGCCTCCCAAGTAGCTGGGACCACAGGCATGTGCCACCATGCCTGGCCAATTTTTTCTACATGTATTTTTAGCTGTCCAATTAATTTCTTTCTATTCTTGGTAGAGATGAGGTCTCGCTCTTGCTCAGGCTGGTCTCGAACTCCCGAGCTCAGAATGATCCGCCCACCTCGGCCTCCCAGAGAGCTAGGATTACAGGCGTGAGCCACCGCGCCCGGCCTATATTCCAGATAATTTTTATAAATGGTATCATACAACAGGTGGTCCTTTATGACTGGCCTCTTTCACTTACCATGTTTTCCACATTCATCCATGACGTAGCATGTTTCAGTACTATGTTCCATGTTATAGCTGAATAGTGTTCCATGGTATGGATATACCACGTTTTGTTTATTCATTCATCAGTTGACGGACATTTAGGATGTTTCCACTTTGGGGTTATTATGCATAATGTTGCGATGAACATTCGTGTACAAATATTTTGTGTGAATGTATGTTTTCATTCCTCTTGGGTAAATGCCGAGAGTGGAATTGCTGGATCACAGGATAACTCTACATTTAACCCTTTGAGGAACTGCCGGACTGTTCTCAAAGGCAGGGCACCATCTTACCTTCCACCAGCAAAGTATGAGTGCTCCAATTTCCCCACATCCTCCCCACACGTATCATATGATTACTGCCATCCCTGTGGGTGTGAAGTAGTATCTCTTTGTGGTTTTATTTGCATTTCCCTAATGACTAATGATGTTGAGTGTCTTTTCATGCACTTACTGGCCATTTTATATCTTCTTTGTCCATTCTAAATGTTTAGATCTTTTGCCCACTTTTTAATTGGGTCATTTGCCTTTTTCTTATTGAGTTGTAAGAATCTTGGCAGATACTGAGCAAAAAGCTGATTGGAGCTTTGTTTGCCCAGAGCCAAAGTCTTATTTGCAGAATCTCTGAAGTTTGGCCCCTGGGCACGAAGCTGGGTCCCGCTTGCCCCATCTCTGTGCAGCCCTGCCCAGCAGCTCGCTCAGCTCAGGGACAAGCCCCCTGACCCCCGCAACTCAGACCAAGCCCCTTCTCACAGATGAGGACACTGAGGCTCAAGGTGGGAAAAGGAGTCGTCTGAGGTCTCATGAGCCTGGAGAGGGGAGCCAGGCTCAAATTCAGATCTGTCCGACTAAACCCACCCTCTCTCCCAGCAATTTCTCTGCACGTTTTCATGCCCCGCCTGGCTGTTTTCTGCTTTACAACACAGGGAATGTTACCTCCACTCTCGCCACAACCCTGTGAGGTGAGTCATATAGACATCATTTCTTTCATTTTACAGAGAAGGAAACTGAGGCTAAGGGAGGCGACGTGACTTTCACCAACCTCGAAACCAGCAAGAGTCAGAGCTTGTGCCACCCAAACCAGGCACAACTGGCCGTCCAGTGGGGGCCCACTCTCTGGCCAAAAGCATCTGACCTCAGCTCCCCACACTGCCTGGGAGTTCCGTCTTTCTTCTGGCCCAAAGCCACCCGCACTCACCAGGAAACTGTAGCAGTCAGTAGTCCACTTGAAGAGGCCCTGGGCCATACAAACTTCCCCCAGGGCAGCCCCCACCCAGCACCAGCTGGGCCCTCTGGCCAGGCACTCCCAGCTCTGCCCAGGCCCAGCCCAAGACCTTTGCCCCTGAAAAAAGGAGGACCCTGGTTTCTATGGGCTCTGTTTATCTTACTCAGAATTCTGTCACCCCAGGGCTTGGGCACATATGGAGGAGGATGAAAGCTGCATGCCTGTGATTTGAGAGATGTGAGCCACCCAGAAAAACCCCCAGGCCCAGCTCAATGGGGTCTCTCATCTCACTGGAAGAGCCCTTGGTTCCTACCATTAATAGTTGGCAAAGACCTGTTGATTCAGATAACACAATATCCCATTATCAGCCATTCACACCAGCGGGGTGGGGGTGGGGGTGGGGGGAGGGGGAGAGCGAGCAGGTAAGGTGGTTAGGAACATGAGAAAGTGATGTCTTTCCCTCATTCAAGTCACTAAATCAGCTACCTCTTGAGTACTCTGCTCTGCTCTAGGCACTGGGGATGCAGCCGTGAACAAAACCAGCACAACTTTTCCCCATTTTGGGACATTCTGGATGTCCCAATGGAGCTGACAGACTGGAGCAGAGAGAAACAATTTAAAACAAAGAAGTTATTGAACGTTGTCGACACAAAGAAATGATAAATGTTTGAGATGATGGCTATGCTAATTACCCGATCTGATCACTATACATTACATGTATTGAAACATCACTATGTGCCCCATGAATACATACAATTATTATTTTGTCACTTAAGTACAATGAAAAAATAAACAAATAAATAAGAAAAATATAAAAATATAGAGTATGTCAGACGGTGTTAAATATCAAGAGGGAACCAGGCAGGGTGGCTCACGCCTGTAATCCCAGCATTTTGGGGGGCTGAGGCAGGAGGATCGCTTGAGGAGTTGGAGGGTGCAGTGAGCTATGATCGTGCCACTGCACTCCAGCCTGGGCAACAGAGCAAAATCCTGTCTCTAAAACAAAACAAACAAAAACATAACAACAACAAAAAATACCACTGAGGGGAATATAAAGTATGAAAAGGGGACAGGCCATTGTGGGGAAAGAAGTTGCAATTTGAAATAGGATGGTCAGGGAAGGACGCACTGGGAGCAAAAACCTGAAGGGTTAAAGAAAGCCATGTGTATACTGCAGGAGTGTTCCGTGCAGGGGGACAGCCAGCACAGGGGCATATGGGAGGAGCAGTGAGGAGACCCAAGAGCTGCAGTGGGGGGAAGAGAGGAGCAGGGGGTGGGAGCAGCCCAGGCAGAACCTCAAGGCCAGCCGTGAAGGGCTCAGGGCCGGGAGGATTGCCCAGGTGTGGGAGCAAGGGCTTCGCAGGCAGCGTTTCCGACTTCCCTCCTTTGCCTGGATCAAACCGCTTCACCACTTCATTAACATGGACCCCAGCTCTGACTCAGGCTCCGAGGGAGGGAGGACAGGGGCTCTGGGAGGGGAGCATCGCTCAGCTGCAGGCATCCAGGAGCTCTGCCAGCGATGGGAACTGAAGGGGGCTGGAGAGGCATCTGAGCTCAGCTTGGCTCAAGGGCATCTTCTGCCCACCCCACCCCATCCCCAGCCGCAGTTGGTCCCTGGCTTCTGGATCCCGCACCTCCCAGGCTGGACAACCCCACCGGCCTGAATCAGGCCGGGCCTGTGCAACGTGTGTGTTGCCTGGGAGGCTAGAGGGACCAGGCAGCAGGTGCACAGCTCCCGGGTAGCCGCCCACTCTGGCAAACAGCCGCGGCCACGCCCACGGGGCGCCCTGCCCCTCCCGCCGCGCCGGGGTAGTTGCAGCGCCCCCATCCCCACGCGCCCGCGCCAAAGGCGCCAAAAATGGCTGGGGATGGGGGTGTCAAACAGTTTGTGATCTGCATCCCAAACTCCTGAAGCATCCCCTCCCCCAGTCTGCCCGGGAGAATTCGTCTCTGAGCAGTGCAGGACAAGGATAGAGGGGCCGGAGGGTTCAGGCCCCGCCCTGTCTTGGCACCCCCACCCCCGCGCCGCGCGCCGCTCCCGGCCAAGTCCTTCCTCCCAGGACGCTCCGTAAAGGTGGGAGGGGGGCCACGTCACTGTCCCCAGGCCCCGGAGAGCGCAGCTCCGCCCCTCCCTCCCCCGGCGCGCTGGGCACTTGGCTAAGACTACCCGGCCCCAGCCCAGCTCCAGCCCAGTCGCCGCCGGCCGCCCACAAAGCCACAGGCAGGTGCAGGCGCAGCCGCCGCGCGAGCGCGGAGCCGAGCCGTTAGCGCGCCGTCCGTGTGTCCGTCCGTCGGTTGTCTGTCGAACCGTCGGTTGTCTGTCGACCCGTCGGGCGCCGCAGCTCCCGCCAGGCCCAGCGGCCTCGGACCCTCGTCTTCCCGCACCCGGAGCCGCCCGGCGGAGCCGGCCTTGCCTCGGCAGCCATGTCCATGGGCCTGGAGATCACCGGCACCTCGCTGGCCGTGCTGGGCTGGCTGGGCACCATCTTGTGCTGCGCGCTGCCCATGTGGCGCGTGACGGCCTTCATCGGCAGCAGCATCATCACGGCGCAGATCACCTGGGAGGGCCTGTGGATGAACTGCGTGGTGCAGAGCACCGGCCAGATGCAGTGCAAGATGTACGACTCGCTGCTGGCGCTGCCGCAGGACCTGCAGGCGGCCCGCGCCCTCATCGTCGTGGCCATCCTGGTGGCCGCCTTCGGGCTGCTCGTGGCGCTCGTGGGCGCCCAGTGCACCAACTGCGTGCAGGACGACACAGCCAAGGCCAAGATCACCATCGTGGCGGGCGTGCTCTTCCTGCTGGCCGCCCTGCTCACCCTCGTGCCGGTGTCCTGGTCCGCCAACACCATCATCCGGGACTTCTACAACGCCCTCGTGCCCGAGGCGCAGAAGCGCGAGATGGGCGCCGCCCTGTACGTGGGCTGGGCGGCCTCCGCGCTGCAGCTGCTGGGGGGCGCGCTGCTCTGCTGCTCGTGCCCACCGCGCGAGAAGAAGTACCAGGCCGGCAAGATCCTCTACTCGGCGCCGCGCTCCGCGGGGCCGACCGGCAGCATCGCCTACGACCGCAAGGACTATGTCTGAGGAGGCAGACGGAGGAGACCCCACCGCACCGCCACGAGCTGGAGCGCCCACCAGTCCAGCCTGCAGCCTCGCATCGGAGACCAGCCCGGCCCCAGATGTCAGGAAGCCCCCTCGCTGGACTGGAAGGGGCCAGCTCGGCACCCCCTCCCAGTTGCCACCCCTCTGCGGGCTGGGGAGCCGCCTGCGGGACCCGAGAACCACCCCGCATGGACTGTGAAGCCTCACCCCTCTGGAGCACAGGGCTGGGGTGCCCGCCGCTACTTGCCTGCCCGGTGGAGCCCCATCGGGCCGCTGCCCGAAAGCCCACCAAGGGCAGGAACCAGCAGCCACGAAATGGAGCACTTGATATTTTTCAATAAAAGCATTTCGTTTTGCAGTTGCTGGAGCCTGCTTGTCCTGAGCGCCCCCTTGGGGGTCGGCCTTGGCTGGATTCCGCTCTCCCGCAGCCCTACCCAGATGGAGTTTAGAGGGAAAGTGGGGTTGTAAGCTGAGCTCGGTGCTCATTGGGGGGTCACTTGCCTACTCACTGGGCATCAAGTGATGACCAAAACAGAGCCTATGTGGCCAAGACCCAATCTAGAGAGCCGGCGGGAGCACTCCCAGCATGCTGTGGCCGGGGAGGGGAGGGGAGGGGAAGGTGGCAGGGGCCCTCTTCTCAAGGATTTGCCATTTGATTTGTGCTTGGAGCTTGCACCCTCTCCAGTGCGCTGTGCGTTCCCAATCTCTGTTGTGCCGCGTGAAAGAGCACATTCCGCACTGTGATTTGGAAAAGGAAAAAAGGGCCTATTGCTTTGATAAAACACAGCCACCAAAACTAAAGTTGGGCAAAATCTTCTCACCTGGAGGAGAGATGAGAGAGGGACCCTCAAAGGAGGGAAAGGGGGGGCTCAGAAGGGGTGCGCAACACTCCTTTGTGCATCTCAAAGGGGCTTGAGGTAAACAATGTGGAAAAGCGCTGGCGTCTTGGAGAAAACACAGATTAGATGGAAAAGGGGCTGGAGCCCAGGCCCAGGCGGGAAAAAGTGGGCGAGAGATTCCTAATGGCCGGGTGGCTCGCGGAGCCAGCCAGGAAGTGGTGATGGGCGCCAGGCGCCGGGCAGAGTCTCCTGTGTGGGAAGGGAATCACGGACTTTGGACCTTCCTTACTCTGGGCGTTAGGGAGCCCTGAAGGGCAGTACCTGGCCAGGTTTCTGCTGGACAGCAGCCCCCCAGGGAGCTGGGATTCTAGGAAAGAGATAAAGGCAGGGAGACCACCTAAGAGGAAACAAAGCCATTGCTGTGGTGTGAGATGATGGTGACATGGAACTAGGCTGTGCCAGGGCGCTCGGGCAGAACCTGCTGGGGGCTGTTAAGGACGCAGGGTGGGCAGCACTTGAGAGCCACTGGGATGTGCAGAGTGAGGGAGAGGGAAGCATGCTGGAATCTAGGATTTTCCACCTTAGCTCACCGATTGGACAGTTGTGTCATTCACCACAGTAGGAGACCAGGTTTCTGGGGGAGCGTAGAGCTGGGCAAGCCTGTGGGACATCAGGTAGAGGCGCCCAGGAAGTAGAGGACATACAGAGAGATCTGGTAAACCTGAGAGTTGTTAGCACACAGATGGCAACCGAAACCAGGGGCGTGGATGCGGTCAGTCCAGAAACCAAAAGAAAAAAAAAAAAAGAGTTTCAAGGAGGCAGGTGTTGGCAACAGAGTCTTACGCTACAGGAGTGGCCAGGCAAGCTGAGGACCAAAGAGTAGTCATGGGGTTAAGAGCAGCAAGGTGGTCACCAGCGGCCTTCGCAAGAGGCGTGGGGGCCAAAGTGGTGGACGGGAAAGAGGGCAGTAGGTGAGGAATGAAAGCAGACGCTGTAGACGATGTGTCCAAGAGGTTTGCTTAGGAAGGGACTCACAGGCCGAGCCAGCAACTTGGGGCGGAGCGAGGATTGCACACGTATTTGGGATCTAGGGAGTCTTAGTTATGTCTAAATTATTGTATCTCAAACGTTTTTGGATGCAGCAAAGCTAAAGCAAAATTGTAGCAGCTAGATTTCTTAGTAGAACCCTCCGCTTAGCTCCAGAAAAATTCTCTGATAAAGGAACACCAACATATTGTCACCTCGATGACCCAAGGAAGAGGAAGTGGGTTAATAGTAAGTGTGCCTTAGCTTAGGTCACCCTGTAGGATTCTAGGAGAGAACTGGTATTTGGATTAGTCTCTGCCCCGCAGGCTCCCCTTTGGGAACCACTATCCTTAGCCTGCAGGGGAGGCGCCAGGGAGAGTGAAACCGATTGTGCGGGTGGGGGGTGACTGATGGACTTGGATCCTGGGGAAGGGGACCAGTCTCAGTGAGGGGGGGGGCTCTGACAGGAAGGGGGACTCAGGCAATGAGAGGGCTCAGGGATAGGAGGTGACGGGGAGGAAACTGGGAAGAGAAGGTTTCTGTGGGCCTGTCTGAGATGGGATTTGGGGGAAGTGGGCTAAGGACCAATGGGTGGCACCTGTCTCCACCCCCAGCAGTCCTAGCCAGGGAGCCAGGGAGCCCTAGAGACAGGAGCAGGGTCGTTCGTTTATCATCAACTCCAAGAGGGAAGCCTGGACATAGTCCCTCCAGCCACATCTGAGCCAGCCTGTCCCCATAGCCCACCCGTGCACCCCCAAGAGGGAGGCAGCAGGGAAGAGAGACAGATCCAAACCTGGGCAGGGGTGTGCAGGTCCTTGGGGTTTCAGATTCTCCCCTGTCCCCTGGCTTCTCCCCAAGCCTGGGTGCCCCTGGAGCCTCCTGGAGGCAGGAAGGGGAGGGAGGTGTCCTCCTCCATCCTATGCCTGTCCCCTGCATGCACACACATCCTTCCAGGTCTTCTTTCTTATCCTTTCTGGGGTCTAGGGCCTAAGCAGAGTTGGTGGAGCTTACAGACCAAAAGCTGAGGAGGGTCCCAGGTGAGGGGGGTCCCAGGAAACCTCTGGACAGCTGGAGAAGAGAGAGGCATTTGGTGTCAAGGAGCACACCCGAGAAGGGAGTTGGAAACCTGAACTCCAGATCCGGCTTGGCCACTCCTTTCCTGTGTGGCTCTGAGCAAATCCCTTCCCCTTCCGGTTCTCAGTGTCTCCCTCATTTCAGCAAGGGAGCTGGACCGGATGACTCTGGGGGGCCCCCTCTAACTTGTCTTTTCCATCCCTGTCTCATCACCCCCTGTAGAGGGAAATTAGCCAGAACCAAAACAGTGCAGTTCACTCCTCTGAGACTCGGTTTCCCCATCTACAAAATGGGTATGAAGGTCGGGCGTGCTGGTTCACGCCTGTAATCCTAGCACTTTGGGAGGCCGAGGCAGGAGATCACTTGAGCCCAGGAGTTCCCGACCAGCCTGGGCAACATAGCGAGACCCCGTCTCTACAAAAAATAGAAAAATTAGCCAGGCATGATGGCACACGCCTGTAGTCCCAGCTACTCGGGAGGCTGAGGGAGGAGGATCACTTGAGCCCAGGAATTTTAGGTTGCAGGGAGCTATGATGACGCCACTGCACTCTCTCCCAGCGGACAGAGCAAGACCTTATCTCAAAAGAAACAAACAAACAAACAAAATGGGTTTGTGGGCTGTGCCAAGGATTAGCTGAGCCACCCTCTAGGCTCCATGGAGCCCACTGTCTTCTCATCACGGCACACACTGCACTACTGTATAGCGTGGTTTTGTTTCTTGTCAGACTTCCCTACCAAAAGGTCAGCTCCCAAGGTCAGGGACAGTGTCCTGAGCTTCTCTCTGTCTACAGCATCCAGCGCAGGCTGACACGGCAGGCTGGTCAGAAACGTCTGGGGAACGAAGGTGTGCCTGCTCACATGGAAAGCACCTGGCACCATGCTGGGCACACGATAGCAGCTCACTTAACATGAATTCGTATCATTCATATTTTGATATATTCAGTCAGGCAGGGGCCTGGGAACATGAGGGAGTTGCCCGGGTCATGAGAAAGTCCCCGGGTTTCTTCAAACCCTGCAGCCCTGGACCCCCTGGGGCTGTCTCACCCACTTCCCACTGTGGTGCTACAGCCACCGACTCTTGCCACACCTGTTCCAGCTCTCCTTCCTGCCAGACCAAAAGCCAAGTAAGTGCTTTATCAAATAAACACAGCATTTATTGTGGCTCCCTCAAGGTCTGCAGCAGGACTGGAAGAACAGACAGTACCTTCCTTCTCCCTCCCCCGCCAGGGTTCTGTGAAAGGTCACTTATGCCAAGACAGGTACGCCCTGCAGAGCCAGCAGGGAGCAAAAGCATTGGCGACTGGTGCTCGCTCAGGGACCTTGACCAAGTCACTTGCTGCCTCTAGCTTACATCTGCAAAAGAGGTGACATTGTCCCTGCTGTATTTTATCCCATGAGAACGCTGCAAGGTAGGCATTACACGGTGAGGTCACCAAGGCTCACAATGTGATGAGACTGGGCTCCAGATACTGCCACCTCCTGTCAATGACCAGCTCCTAACCTGTCCTATTCTTGGTATGTCTAGATGTGTCCACCTCTCTTCCTCTTCACTTGTACTGCCAAGACTCCAGCCAGGCCACCACCATCCTTCTGTGCAGCCTCGAGAGGGTCTCTGGTCCCCAGGCTTCCTCTCCACACCCCATAACCCAGCTATGCCCCTTCCCAAGCCATTCACCTCAGAACAATCTCAAATCTGATCATGCCACTCCCCTGTCTAAAATCTTCCAGGCCCCCTACCCCCAGGTGGCCCTTAGCATCCCACCCAGATTCCAAAGCATGCCTCCAGAGCCCTGCAAGGGCAGGCCATGCTTGTCTCTCCGTTTCTATAGTGCTCTTCAAGTTGCCCCACCTCCTACCCACCCCAGCCACCAAATCCAAGCCCACTAGACATCCTTCCTTTCATCAGAAATCCTGGCTGGGCACGGTGGCTCACACCTGTAATCCTAGCACTTTGGGAGGCTGAGGCGGGAGGATCACTTGAGGTTGAGATCAGCCTGGGCAACATAGTGAGACCCACTCTACAAGAAAATTTTTAAAATTAGCTGGGCCTGGTGGCACACATCTGTAATCCCAGCACTTTGGGAGGCCGAGGCGGGAGGATCACTTGAGCCCAGGAGTTTGAGACCAGCCTGGGCAGCAGAGTGAGACCCCATCTCTACAAAGAACAAGAAAAATCAGCCAGGCTTGGCACTGTGTGTCTGTTATTTCAGATATCTGGGAGGCTGAGGCAAGAGGATCACTTGAGTCCAGGAGTTCAAAGTTACAGTTAGCTGTGATCACGCCACTGCACTCCAGCCTGAGCAGCAGAGCAAGACCCTGTGTCACAAAAAAAAAGAAAATTCCTGCACTCTCTGAACCCTAGGCCTCAACACAAGTTCCCTCTTCTTGGCAGGGTTTCCCCAAGCTCACTTCACCCACTTGGCAAGCTTAGAAGTCACTTCATGTCTCTGCTGAGGGAATGTTCCCCAACACCGGTGCATCCAGAACCATACCATGGCATTTGTCACACTGGTCCAGAATCACCGCTTAGCTTGTCTTTCTACTACCTCTAGACCATCAACTCTGTCGAGGAGAAGCCCCTAAGCATCCCGTTGACCCTGGGATAACCTGAGCCCAGCAGAACATCCCGCACTGATCTGATGTTCAGTAAAGACAAGGTCTGAGCCCATGGGGCAGTTTGAAAAGGAAACTAATTGTGTCTTATGCGCAATCAAGGAACAGCAGATTGCTTCCAGAAGAGATCAAAGGTCACAAAGGGGTGTAACAGTCTATACAAACTTCACAGACTGAGTCTCGAATACGTAGATCTCTGAGTCTTGAATAAATAGGTTTCTGGTGGACAGAGCTAAGACGGGACGACTTTCCAGGCAGGTGTCACTGAATGGGCAAGAGAAGGGAGGTAGGCACGAAAATGATACGCCTGGGCGTGACCAGAGGCCTACCTGGTTGAAGCAGAAAATTCTTATCCAGAACCAGCAAAAGAAAAAGTTGGAAAAAGTGAGTAAGGATGCGGAGTTGCAATCCAATCCAAAGGTCTCTGCCCGGTATCCAGGCTGTCCCTAGACCTGACACGAGTTACCTGGAGTGGTTCACTTGAACAGACCCTGTTGTTCCTACCTCCACACCTTATCCTATTCTATTCTTTCCACCTGAAAATCTAAATACCGTCCCTACTCCTTCCGCTTTCCCTTCTGTCCAACCCGTCAATGGGGAATTGGCCGTTCATTAGGAATCCAGGTGGATTAAAGGTCTAACATAAAAAACAAAACTGTGAAAGAACTAAAAGACAATACAGGAAAATATTATTATTTTGTAAGATAAGAAAGTCTTTGTAAACAAGATACGAACCCAGAAATAAAAGAAAATATGATCTGATTTTATGGCATTAAAAAATATGAAATAAATGAATAATCCAAAAAGGAAATTAAGAAAACAATTTCTTTCTTTATTTTTTTTTTAAGAAAACAATTTAAATTACAATACTATCAAAAAGAATAAGCCGGGCCGGGCGCGGTGGCTCACGCCTGTAATCCTAGCTCTCTGGGAGGCCGAGGTGGGCGGATCATTCTGAGCTCAGGAGTTCGAGACCAGCCTGAGCAAGAGCGAGACCCCGTCTCTACCAAAAATAGAAAGAAATTAATT